>JANJGN010002656.1:0-15000 GCA_026770705.1 Isurus oxyrinchus
TGAGGGAATGTCGCACTGTCGGAGGGTCAGCGCCGAGGGAGAGCCGCACTGTGAGAGGGTCAGTGCTGAGGGAGCCCCGCACTGTCGGAGGGTCGGTGCTGAGGGAGCGCCGCACTGTCGGAGGGTCAGTACCGAGGAAGAGCCGCACTGTTGGAGGGTCAGCGCCGAGGGAGCGCCGTGCTGTCGGAGGGTCAGCGCCGAGGAAGCGCCGCGCTGTCGGAGGGTCAGCGCCGCACTGTCGGAGGGTCGGTGCTGAGGGAGCGCCGCACTGTCGGAGGGTCAGTGCTGAGGGAGCGCCGCGCTGTCGGTGGGTCAGTGCTGAGGGAGCGCCGCACTGTTGGAGGATCAGTGCTGAGGGAGCGCCGCACTGTCGGAGGGTCAGTGCTGAGGGAGCGCCGCACTGTCGGAGGGTCAGTGCTGAGGGAGTGCCGCACTGTCAGAGGGTCAGTGCTGAGGGAGTGCCGCACTGTCGGAGGGTCAGTGCTGAGGGAGCGCCGCACTGTCGGAGAGTCAGTGCTGAGGGAGCGCCGCACTGTGGGAGGGTCAATGCTGAGGGAATGCCGCACTGTCGGAGGGTCAGTGCTGAGGGAGCGCCGCATTGTGGGAGGGTCAGTGCTGAGGGAATGCCGCACTGTCGGAGGGTCAGTGCTGAGGGAGCGCCGCACTGTCGGAGGGTCAGTGCTGAGGGAGCGCCGCACTGTGGGAGGGTCAGTGCTGAGGGAGAGCCGCGCTGTCGGAGTGTCAGTGCTGAGGGAGCGCCGCACTGTCGGAGGGTCAGTGCCGAGGGAGCGCCGCACTGTCGGAGGGTCAGTGCCGAGGGAGCCCCGCACTGTCGGAGGGTCAGTGCCGAGGGAACGCCGCACTGTGGGAGGGTCAGTGCTGAGGGAACGCCGCACTGTGGGAGGGTCAGTGCTGAGGGAACGCCGCACTGTGGGAGGGTCAGTGCTGAGGGAGCGCCGCGCTGTTGGAGGGTCAGTGCTGAGGGAATGTCGCACTGTCGGAGGGTCAGCGCCGAGGGAGAGCCGCACTGTGAGAGGGTCAGTGCTGAGGGAGCGCCGCACTGTCGGAGGGTCAGTACCGAGGAAGAGCCGCACTGTTGGAGGGTCAGCGCCGAGGGAGCGCCGTGCTGTCGGAGGGTCAGCGCCGAGGAAGCGCCGCGCTGTCGGAGGGTCAGCGCCGCACTGTCGGAGGGTCGGTGCTGAGGGAGCGCCGCACTGTCGGAGGGTCAGTACCGAGGAAGAGCCGCACTATCGGAGGGTCAGCGCCGAGGGAGCGCCGCGCTGTCGGAGGGTCAGCGCCGAGGGAGCGCCGCGCTGTCGGAGGGTCAATGCGCCGAGGGAGCGCCGCGCTGTCGGAGGGTCAGCGCCGAGGGAGCGCCGCGCTGTCGGAGGGTCAGCGCCGAGGGAGCGCCACGCTGTCGGAGGGTCAGCGCCGAGGGAGCGCCGCGCTGTCGGAGGGTCAGCGCCGAGGGAGCGCCGCGCTGTCGGGGGGTCAGCGCCGAGGGAGCGCCGCGCTGTCGGAGGGTCAGTACTGAGGGGGCACCGTACTGTCGGAGGGTTAGTATTGAGGGAGCGTCGCTGTTGGGAGGGTCAGTACTGAGGGAGCACTGATGTCGGAGATAACTGCTCTCAGGGTGAGACGTTAAACTCGGGGACGCCGCTTGCCTCCTGAGGTTGGCTATTCTTCCAATCGAGGCCGTGGGAGTCCTCCCCGGTGTCATGGTGCCGATTTTTATCCCTCAACCAACATCACTGAGGGACATGATTGGCATTGTTATCACATTGGCTGTGTGTGTGTGTGTGTGTGTGTGTGTGTGTGTGTGTGTGTGATCTTGCTGTGCATAAATTGGCTGCCACGTCTCCTACATTACAACAGTGACCGCTCTTCAACACTCCCTCTGCGGCTCTCAGGTGCTCTGGACCTCCTGGGGGAGGTGTAAGGCACTGGATGAACACAAGTATTAGCTTTGGTCTCCATCTGGTCGAGCACAATGCTGATTATCTCTTTCACGTCTGAAGCCTCTTCCCAACAAATCCAAAATTCTCTTGGCATTGTGAAGTGAACAGGAGGAGGAGCAAGCAGTTAGAAAGTTAACTGGCGTGTTGGTCTTTATTGCAAGGGGTCTGCTATTAACCCCTGCTGTGACCTTACCTTTATGCCGCTATCTGCACCTTCTTTAGTCTTTAACACTGACATTAACACCCCCTTTGTCTTGTGTCCACGACATCTTTGTCCACCTCTCCCGAGCTCCCACCTCTCGCTGACCTTCCACCTTGCTCCACCCCCTTCTTCAACAGTAAAAAAATCCATCGCGTTTCTAATTCTCTACCCCCGAAACAGAGTCATACAGACGTGAAACGTTAGCTCTGTTTCTCTCTCCACAGATCTGCCGGGTGTTTCCAGCATTTTTCTGTTTTTATTTCAGATTTCCAACATCGGCAGCGTTTCGCTGAATTGCAAGTCAGGGAAGGTGGGGGGGGCGAGGGGGGGTGGGGGGGGGGGGGTGGGGGCGGGATCGGAGGGTGAGAATAGAGAAGTCTTACCACAATCGTACGGGTGAGACCACATCTGGAATAACTGTGCGCAGTTTTGGTCTCCACATTTAGGGAAGGATAGACTTGCATCGGAGGCGGGTGCGGCGAAGGTTCACTCGATTGCTCCCTGGGATGAGGGGGGTGGGGGGTTGTCCTGCGACGAGAGGCTGAGTGAATCGGGCCGATGTTCTCTGGAGTTTAGCAGAACGAGAGGCGATCGCGTTGAGACGCACGAGATTCTGAAGGGGTTTGACAGGGTGGGCGCGGAGAGATTGATTCCCCTGCTCGGGAGAGGGGTGAAATATAAGCTGGTTTAAGGTGGGGTGGGGTGTGGGGGGGAGGGGGTGGTGGGGTTGGGGGAGAGAAGTGGGGGTTGTTGGTGTGGTTGTAGGGACAAGCAAGCAGTGATAGGAGCAGATAATCAAAAGATGTCACAGACAAAAGAACACAGAGGTGTTGAAGGTGGTGATATTATCTAAACGAATGTGCTAATTAAGAATGGATGGCAGGACACTCAAGGTACAGCTCTAGTGGGGGTGGGGTGGAAAGACTAGCAGGGCATACAAGATTTAAAAATAATGGAAATAGGTGGGAAAAGAAAAATCTATATAAATTATTGGAAAAAACAAAAGGAAGGGGGAAACAGAAAGGGGGTGGGGATGGGGGAGGGAGCTCACGACCTAAAGTTGTTGAATTCAATATTCAGACCGGAAGGCTGTAAGGTGCCTAGTCGGAAGATGAGGTGTTGTTCCTCCAGTTTGCGTTGGACTTCACTGGAACAATGCAGCAAGCCAAGGACAGACATGTGGGCAAGAGAGCAGGGTGGAGTGTTAAAATGGCAAGCGACAGGGAGGTTTGGGTCATTCTTGCAGACAGACCGCAGGTGTTCTGCAAAGCGGTCGCCCAGTTTACGTTTGGTCTCTCCAATGTAGAGGAGACCACATTGGGAGCAACGAATGCAGTAGACTAAGTTGGGGGAAATGCAAGTGAAATGCTGCTTCACTTGAAAGGAATGTTTGGGCCCTTGGACGGTGAGGAGAGAGGAAGTGAAGGGGCAGGTGTTACATCTTTTGCGTGGGCATGGGGTGGTGCCATAGGAGGGGGTTGAGGAGTAGGGGGTGATGGAGGAGTGGACCAGGGTGTCCCGGAATTCTCTATCCCAGAGGGTTGTGGATGCTGCATCGTTGAAGAGGTTTAAGGCCGGGATAGACGGAATTTTGGTCTCTCTCTGGGAATCGAGGGATACAGGGAGCGGGCGGGAAAGTGGGAGTTGAAGCCCAAGATCAGCCATGATCGTGCTGAATGGGGGGAGCAGGCTCGATGGGCCGAATGGTCTTCCTCTGCTCCTATCCCTTTTTGTTCTTATGTTTTTGTAATGGTTTGATCTGATCAGTCTCCAATGTTCTGTAAACCTGTATCCATGATACCGTCCCTTGGACAAGGAGTCAGTCAACTTATTTTCCAGTGTAAAGTTCATCGGCTCACACATCCACCACTTAATGTCATCCACTCCCAGCACATTCCGCTGTCTGCCCAGCCCGATATCTCAATTTTGTTTTTTCCTATTCACAAGAGGAGGTGGGCATCGCTGGCTGGGCCCAGCATTTGTTCCCATCCCTAATTGCCCCCTTGAGAAGGTGGGGGTGGGTGGAGCCGCCTTCTTGAGCCGCTGCAGTCCCCGTGTGGTGTAGGTACACCCACCGTGCTGTTAGAGAGGGAGTTCCAGGATTGTGTCCGTGTGGTGTAGGTACACCCACCGCGCTGTTAGGGAGGGAGTTCCAGGATTGTGTCCGTGTGGTGTAGGTACACCCACCGCGCTGTTAGGGAGGGAGTTCCAGGATTGTGTCCCGTGTGGTGTAGGTACACCCACCGTGCTGTTAGGGAGGGAGTTCCAGGATTGTCCGTGTGGTGTAGGTACACCCACCGTGCTGTTAGGGAGGGTGTTCCAGGATTGTGTCTGTGTGGTGTAGGTACACCCACAGCGCTGTTAGGGAGGGATGTCCAGGATTGTGTCCGTGTGGTGTAGGTACACCCACCGTGCTGTTAGGGAGGGAGTTCCAGGATTGTGTCCCGTGTGGTGTAGGTACACCCACCGCGCTGTTAGGGAGGGAGTTCCAGGATTGTATCCCGTGTGGTGTAGGTACACCCACCGCGCTGTTAGGGAGGGATGTCCAGGATTGTGTCCGTGTGGTGTAGGTACACCCACCGTGCTGTTAGGGAGGGAGTTCCAGGATTGTGTCCGTGTGGTGTAGGTACACCCACCGTGCTGTTAGGGAGGGAGTTCCAGGATTGTGTCCCGTGTGGTGTAGGTACACCCACCGCGCTGTTAGGGAGGGAGTTCCAGGATTGTGTCCGTGTGGTGTAGGTACACCCACAGCGCTGTTAGGGAGGGAGTTCCAGGATTGTGTCCGTGTGGTGTAGGTACACCCACCGTGCTGTTAGGGAGGGAGTTCCAGGATTGTGTCCGTGTGGTGTAGGTACACCCACCGCGCTGTTAGGGAGGGAGTTCCAGGATTGTGTCCCGTGTGGTGTAGGTACACCCACCGCGCTGTTAGGGAGGGAGTTCCAGGATTGTGTCCCGTGTGGTGTAGGTACACCCACCGTGCTGTTAGGGAGGGAGTTCCAGGATTGTGTCCGTGTGGTGTAGGTACACCCACAGCGCTGTTAGGGAAGGAGTTCCAGGATTGTGTCCTGTGTGGTGTAGGTACACCCACTGTGCTGTTAGGGAGGGAGTTCCAGGATTGTGACCGTGTGGTGTAGGTACACCCACCGCGCTGTTAGGGAGGGAGTTCCAGGATTGTGTCCGTGTGGTGTAGGTACACCCACAGCGCTGTTAGGGAGGGAGTTCCAGGATTGTATCCGTGTGGTGTAGGTACACCCACCGTGCTGTTAGGGAGGGAGTTCCAGGATTGTGTCCGTGTGGTGTAGGTACACCCACCGCGCTGTTAGGGAGGGAGTTCCAGGATTGTGTCCGTGTGGTGTAGGTACACCCACCGCGCTGTTAGGGAGGGAGTTCCAGGATTGTGTCCGTGTGGTGTAGGTACACCCACCGCGCTGTTAGGGAGGGAGTTCCAGGATTGTGTCCCGTGTGGTGTAGGTACACCCACTGCGCTGTTAGGGAGGGAGTTCCAGGATTGTGTCCCGTGTGGTGTAGGTACACCCACCGTGCTGTTAGGGAGGGAGTTCCAGGATTGTGTCCATGTGGTGTAGGTACACCCACACGCTGTTAGAGAGGGAGTTCCAGGATTGTGTCCCGTGTGGTGTAGGTACACCCACCGCGCTGTTAGAGAGGGAGTTCCAGGATTGTGTCCCGTGTGGTGTAGGTACACCCACCGTGCTGTTAGGGAGGGAGTTCCAGGATTGTGTCCCGTGTGGTGTAGGTACACCCACCGTGCTGTTAGGGAGGGAGTTCCAGAATTTTGACCCAGCGACAGTGAAGGAACGGCCAATATATTTCCAAGTCGGGATGGTGAGGGGCTCGGAGGGGAACTTGCAGGTGGTGGTGTTCCCCATGTGTCTGCTGCCCTTGTCCTTCTAGGCGGTAGAGGTGGTGGGTTTGGGCGGCGCTGTCGAAGGAGCCTTGGCGAGTTGCTGCAGTGCATCTTGTAGATGGTACACACACTGCTGCCCCTGTGCGTCGGTGGTGGAGGGAGTGAATGTTTGTGGATGGGGGGCCCATCAAGCGGGGCTGCTTTGTCCTGGATGGTGTCGAGCTTCTTGAGTGTTGTGGGAGCCGCACTCATCCAGGCAAGTGGGGAGTATTCCCTCATACTCCTCACTTGTGCCTTGTCGATGGTGGACAGGCTTTGGGGAGTCAGGAGGTGAGTTACTCTCCGCAGGATTCCCAGCCTCTGACCTGCTCTTGTAGCCACAGTATTTATATGGCTGGGTCCAGTTCCGTTTCTGGTCCATGGTAATCCCCAGGATGTTGATCGAATGATGTCAAGGCTTTTGGGGGGGGGGCGGGAGCTGTGGTGGAGGTTTACCAGAACGGTTCCAAGAACGAGGGGAATTCCGTCCACGTTGGGAGAGGCTGGAGGAGCTGGGATTGTTCTCACCGGAGCGGGGAAGGTGAAAGGGGGGAAGATTGAATTGGTTGGGGGGGGGGCGGGGTGGCGGTGGAGTTCAAAATCACGAGGTGGGTGCGGGGGGTGGTCTTGATCGTGGAAATGAGGAGAAACAGTTTCCAGTGGCGGGAGGGTCGGTAACCAGAGGGGGTGGTGGGGAGGGGGGGGGAGGAGTTGGGGAGAGACGGATTGAAGAGAATCGGCGGGAGTGGGGGGGGAAGGGGAGATGAGGAGAATTTTATTTATTTTGGACATGGCGGGTTGTGGTGATGTGAAAGGCGCTAACCTGAAAGGGCGGGGGGAAGCAGATTCACCCTCGGAAAGGATAAGCAGTCGGAGGGTAGAAACGTGCGGTGATACGCGAGTGGGGGGAGGTGGGTGGGTGGAGGAGCGGGTGGGATGCAGAGGGAGGAGGGCAGGACCAGGTTACCAAGTTTGGAGGACCCGCTCCAAAGGGGCCTGACTGGAGGCTGAAGGCCCCTCTCCTCCTCCTCCTCCTCCTCCTCCGACTCCTCCTCAGGTTGGCGGACTCTCCCTGTGCCCCGCTCCCCATCCCGCGCGCGTCCCCAAACGCCCTCCCCCTCCCCACCCCCACCCCCACCCCCACCCCCAGCCAAACCGGTCACGAACACAGCCTCCTAGGTGGTCGAAACTGTGAAAAATAACTTAACAGATCTCTTTATTTGTTCATCCTTTTTTTTTTTGTTTCGTGTCAGGGAATTATGTACACACCAGAGGCGGAGATCACCCACATCATCTTTGACAAGAGGAGAGAAACCCAAAAAAGGAAAGAGGGGACAATACAAACATGTTTTGCTGACACGCTTTCCACCAGTCACGTGATTTGAGACCATGCATTTGCTTACATCACACAAGAGGCTTGTAACATGCACGCGCTGACATCACTCCGCAAAAGGGCCCCCATCTCCGAAGGACAGCTCCGGATACCGGGTGGGGAACGCCGGGAGCTCCCCACCCCACCCCACCCCTCCCCACCCCACCTCACCTCCGACGTGGGTCCCCACGCCCGTTCCCGGAATGCGAAGAGAGTTGTGGTGGGGGGGGGGGAGAGGGGCGCAGACCGGGAATCGTGCGTAGGGGGAGAGGGGTAAGGAAGGGGGTGGGGGTGGGGGGTGGGGGCGGACGAGCCGGGGTGGGGGTTGTGCGGGGGGGTAGGTGGGGACCTTCAGCCTAGGGTACCAGCCTCGGTCGGCACACGGGGAGGGGTGGCGGAGGGAGGGCAGGAGGGTTTGACGGGTTGGCAGTGTGTGGGGGAAGGGGGGGCGGGGGGGGGGGTTGGGGGGTGGGGGAGGGGATGGGTGGAGATGGAAGGGCAAGGTGGGGGAGGTGGGGTCCTGCGTTCCGCACACTGCGGCGACCAGGGTTTCCTTGGCGAGGGGTAGAGGAGGGGGGATGGGCGAGGAACCCCCAGATTTGGCCTCTCTCCGTGGGTGTTGTGGGAGAGGGGGAAGAGGACACGTTGACCCAGATTCCCGCTCCCTGGTTAACATTGTTGAGTCGGTGCTGAGTCAGCTGCATTGCCCCCCACAGTCCACCAGAAACCTATCTACCACCCCGAACATAGAGACATGGCTGAGTCCAGTCTGTAACTCACTCCCAGGTATCTGTTATTCTATAATATAAACCCCACTGAACCCCTCGATTAGATTACAGTCTGTAACTCACTCCCAGGTATCTGTTATTCTATATATAAACCCCCCGAACCCCTCGATTAGATTCCAGTCTGTAACTCACTCCCGGGTATCTGTTATTCTATATATAAACCCCCCCGAACCCCTCGATTAGATTCCAGTCTGTAACTCACTCCCGGGTATCTGTTATTCTATATATAAACCCCCCCGAACCGCTCGATTAGATTCCAGACTGTAACTCGCTCCCAGGTATCTGTTATTCTATATATAAACCACCCCGAACCCCTCGATTAGATTCCAGTCTGTAACTCAATCCCGGGTATCTGTTATTCTTTATATAAACCCCCCCGAACCCCTCGATTAGATTCCAGTCTGTAACTCACTCCCGGGTATCTGTTATTCTATATATAAACCCCCCCGAACCCCTCGATTAGATTCCAGTCTGTAACTCAATCCCGGGTATCTGTTATTCTTTATATAAACCCCCCTGAACCCCTCGGTTAGATTCCAGTCTGTAACTCACTCCCGGGTATCTGTTATTCTATCTATAAACCCCCCCGAAACCCTCGATTAGATTCCAGTCTGTAACTCACTCCCGGGTATCTGTTATTCTATATATAAACCCCGCCGAACCCCTCGATTAGATTCCAGTCTGTAACTCACTCCCCGGTATCTGTTATTCTATATATAAACCCCACCGAACCCCTCGATTAGATTCCAGTCTGTAACTCACTCCCGGGTATCTGTTATTCTATATATAAACCCCCTGAACCCCTCTATTAGATTCCAGTCTGTAACTCACTCCCGGGTATCTGTTATTCTATCTATAAACACCTGAACCCCTCTATTAGATTCCAGCCTGTAACTCACTCCCGGGTATCTGTTATTCTATATATAAACCACCCAAACCTCTTGATTAGATTCCAGTCTGTAACTCACTCCCGGGTATCTGTTATTCTATATATAAACCCCCTGAACCTCTCGATTAGCTACCAGTCTGAAACTCACTCCCGGGTATCTGTTATTCTATATATAAACCCCCTGAACCCCTCAATTAGATTCCAGTCTGTAACTCACTCCCGGGTATCTGTTATTCTATATATAAACCCCCTGAACTCCTCGATTAGATTCCAGCCTGTAAGTCACCCCCGGGTATCTGTTATTCTATATATAAACCACCCCGAACTACTCAATTAGATTCCAGCCTGTAACTCACTCCAGGATATCTGTTATTCTGCATATAAACCCACCCCAAACCCCTCAATTAAGTTACAGTCTGTAACTCAATCCTGGGTATCTGTTATTCTATATATTAACCACCCCGAATGCCTCGATTAGATTCCAGTCTGTAATTCACTCCTGGGTATCTGTTATTCTATATATAAACCCACCCCTGAACCCCTCTATTAGATTCCAGTCTGTAACTCACTCCCAGGTATCTGTTATTCTATATATGCATCTGCACCAAAAACCATGATTAGATTCCAGTCTGTAACTCACTTCCAGGTACCTGTTATTCTACATATTAACCAGCTAGATCCCTTCAATTAGATTCCAGTCTGTAACTCATTCCCAGGTATCTATTGTTCTATATATAAACCGCCCAAACCCCTCGATTAGATTCCGGTCTGTAACTCTGGTGTAATGGTTCTGTTCAGTAATTTAAAGGTTAGATATTTTACTTTTTATATCATATGTAAAGAATAGCTAAAAATCAACTACAAATATATTTCCACATTATTTTACAATATCTCAGGGTGGAATAAAAGGCATTTTACTATTTTAATGGACACTTCACTGAGCTTTTTACTATTTGTATGGCAAGGAACATGGCTTTGATCAGTGTGCAACACGCAAACTTATTGGACAGTGTAGAGGGAGCTTTACTCTGTATCTAACCCTGTGCTGTACCTGTCCTGGGAGTGTTTGATGGGGACGGTGTAGAGAGAGCTTTACTCTGTATCTAACCCCGTGCTGTACCTGTCCTGGGAGTGTTTGATGGGGACGGTGTAGAGGAAGCTTTACTCTGTATCTAACCCCGTGCTGTACCTGTCCTGGGAGTGTTTGATAGGGACGGTGTAGAGGGAGCTTTACTCTGTATCTAACCCCGAAGTGTACCTGTCCTGGGAGTGTTTGATGGGGACGGTGTAGAGGGAGCTTTACTCTGTATCTAACCCCGTGCTGTTCCTGCCCTGGGAGTGTTTGATGGGTCGGTGTAGAGGAAGCTTTACACTGTATCTAACCCCGTGCTGTACCTGTCCTGGGAGTGTTTGATGGGGATGGTGTAGAGGAAGCTTTACTCTGTATCTAACCCCGTGCTGTTCCTGCCCTGGGAGTGTTTGATGGGGACGGTGTAGAGGGAGTTTTACTCTGTATCTAACGCCGTGCTGTACCCGTCCTGGGAGTGTTTGATGGGGATGGTGTAGAGGGAGCTTTACTCTGTATCTAACCCCGTGCTGTACCTGTCCTGGGAGTGTTTGATGGGGACGGTGTAGAGGGAGCTTTACTCTGTATCTAACCCCGTGCTGTTCCTGCCCTGGGAGTGTTTGATGGGGAAGGTGTAGAGGGAGCTTTACTCTGTATCTAACCCCGTGCTGCACCTGTCCTGGGAGTGTTTGATGGGTCGGTGTAGAGGGAGCTTTACTCTGTATCTAACCCCGTGCTGTACCTGTCCTGGGAGTGTTTGATGGGGACGGTGTAGAGGGAGTTTTACTCTGTATCTAACCCCGTGCTGTACCTGTCCTGGGAGTTTTTGATGGGGACGGTGTAGAGGGAGCTTTACCCTGTATCTAACCCTGTGCTGCACCTGTCCTGGGAGTGTTTGATGGGGACAGCGTACAGGGAGCTTTACTCTGTATCTAACCCCATGCTGTACCTGTCCTGGGAATGTTTGATGGGGACAGTGTAGAGGAAGCTTTATTCTGTATCTAACCCAGTGCTGTACCTGTCCTGGGAGTGTTTGATGGGGACGGTGTAGAGGGAGCTTTACTCTGTATCCAACCCCGTGCTGCACCTGTCCTGGGAGTGTTTGATGGGGACAGTGTAGAGGGAGCTTTACTCTGTATCTAACCCTGTGCTGTATCTGTCCTGGGAGTGTTTGATGGGGACAGTGTAGAGTGAGCTTTACTCTGTATCTAACCCCGTGCTGTACCTGTCCTGGGAGTGTTTGATGGGGACAGTGTAGAGGGAGATTTACTCTGTATCTAACCCCGTGCTGTATCTGTCCTGGGAGTGTTTGATGGGGACGGTGGAAGTTTCAAGGCAGTTGTGACACAGTCTCACAGTCAGTGCGCCCACGAGATCAGAATAAATCCACTGCTTGTATTCTCCCACACGGTGACGGGTCTGTGTCTGTGACTGCCCCACACGGTGACGGGACGCGGGTCTGTGTCTGTGATTCCCCCACACGGTGACGGGACGCGGGTCTGTGTCTGTGATTCCCCCACACGGTGACGGGTCTGTGTCTGTGATTCCCCCACACGGTGACGGGTCTGTGTCTGTGTCTGTGATTCCCCCACACAGTGACGGGACGTGGGTCTGTGTCTGTGATTCCCCCACACGGTGACGGGTCTGTGTCTGTGATTCCCCCACATGGTGATGAGACGCGGGTCTGTGTCTGTGATTCCCCCACACGGTGACAGGTCTGTGTCTGTGATTCCCCCACACAGTGACGGGACACGGGTCTGTGTCTCTGATTCCCCCACACGGTGACGGGAAGCGGGTCTGTGTCTGTGATACCCCCACACGGTGACGGGTCTGTGTCTGTGATTCCCCCACACAGTGACGGGACACGGGTCTGTTTCTGTGATTCCCCCACACGGTGACGGGACGTGGGTCTGTGTCTGTGATTCCCCCACACGGTGACGGGACGTGGGTCTGTGTCTCTGATTCCCCCACACGGTGACGGGAAGCGGGTCTGTGTCTGTGATACCCCCACACGGTGACGGGTCTGTGTCTGCGATTCCCCCACACGGTGACGGGACGCGGGTCTGTGTCTGTGACTCCCCCACATGGTGACGGGACGCGGGTCTGTGTCTGTGATTGCCCCACATGGTGACGGGTGTGTGTCTGTGATTCCCCCACACGGTGACGGGTCTGTGTCTGCGATTCCCCCACACGGTGACGGGTCTGTGTCTGTGATTCCCCCACACGGTGACGGGACGCGGGTCTGTGTCTGTGATTCCCACAAACGGTGACGGGACGCGGGTCTGTGATTCCCCCACACGGTGACGGGACGCGGGTCTGTGATTCCCCCACATGGTGACGGGTCTGTGTCTGTGATTCCCCCACATGGTGACGGGTCTGTGTCTGCAATTCCGCCACACGGTGACGGGACGCGGGTCTGTGTCTGTGATTCCCCCACACGGTGACAGGTCTGTGTCTGTGATTCCCCCACACGGTGATGGGACGCGGGTCTGTGTCTGTGATTCCCCCACACGGTGACGGGACGCGGGTCTGAGTCTGTGATTCCCCCACACGGTGACGGGACGCGGGTCTGTGATTCCCCCACACGGTGACGGGACGCGGGTCTGTGTCTGTGATTCCCCCACACGGTGACGGGTCTGTGTCTGTGATTCCCCCACACGGTGACGGGTCTGTGTCTGTGATTCCCCCACACGGTGACGGGTCTGTGTCTGTGATTCCCCCACACGGTGACGGGACACGGGTCTCCGATTCCACCCCCCCTCACCAAACACGGGTGACCCCCCCCCAGACATGGGTGAAAGTCGGACCCTTGAACAAACACCCACACACCTCCTCCCGCTCCCGGAGCACCCCACAGGTATCCGGAGATGACCCCGAGGGAAGCATTGCCTCGTCTTCCTCAAATCCTGTTTCATCCGATCGGAATCGACAACAACGCCTGAGAGTGGTGACCATCACACTCTGTGCCTGTCTCACCCTCTCACTCACCCGCTGTCTTGACGTATTAATTTGACAAAGTACTTCAATAAATATATTTGCTGAATTATACAGTCCGCATATTAATTAATTACAATTAAATATATGTATTTCTTTTTCAATATACATTCTGTCAAAAACGCAGCCCTCGCAATAACTCTCTCTTTCCCTATCCTCAATTTCCTTCACCCTTCAATGCTGGGCCAGTGAGGCACGTTTATTTTTTTAGCGGTAGTTGTTGTTGGTGGGGGCAGGGTGGAGTCTTTTCACCCTCCCCTAGGCCTTTGCAGGCTTTCATGCAACACAGCAAGAATTTATATATATTTCTTTTGTCCTGTTTGTCTTTTTACATTTTAAAAAATAAAGGGTGTTGGGGGGGGGGGGTTGGGGAGGTTCAGAGTTTTTTTTTGTCCCACGCACATCTTGTGACGAGGGCTTGGAGGGGGTGGTTTTGCTGGGACAAGAAAGAAATCGAGGCCCAGGCTGTGATGATATGCAGGCCTGGGAAGGCCGGCCCAGAAGGAGAGAGAGAGAGCGAGAGAGAGAGAGAGAGAGAGAAGGAAAAAAAACCTCAGAAGTGAAGGGCTCCAGCAAAACCTGTCCGGAACGGGTCCTTGTGTACCTTAAAATGGAACTCCATTATTGCTGGTGCCTGCTTTTACTGACTTGTACTGGGAGTTGATCATTTTGAACTGGCTTTTCCTTCTGGGCGGGTAGGCCTGGTTAGCCCAGGATAGGCCCGGGGTAGGCCAGATTGGCCGGGGGTAGGCCTGGTTAGCCTGGGGTAGGCCGGGGTAGGCCAGATTGGCCGGGGTAGGCCTGGTTAGCCCGGTGTAGGCCGGGGTAGGCCAGATTGGCCGGGGTAGGCCTGGTTAGCCTGGGATAGGCCGGGGGTAGGCCAGATTGGCCGGGGTAGGCCTGGTTAGCCTGGGGTAGGCCGGGGTAGGCCAGATTGGCCGGGGTAGTCCTGGTTAGCCTGGGGTAGGCCGGGGTAGGCCAGATTGGCCGGGGTAGGCCTGGTTAGCCTGGGGTAGGCCGGGGTAGGCCAGATTGGCCGGGGTAGGCCTGGTTAGCCTGGGGTAGGCCGGGGTAGGCCAGATTGGCCGGGGTAGGCCTGGTTAGCCTGGGGTAGGCCAGATTGGCCGGGGTAGGCCTGGTTAGGACATGGTAGGCCCGGTTGGGCCCAGATCAGCTGGGGTAGGGCCAGTTAGGTCATGGTAGGCCTCGCTAGGCCACGATAGGCCGGGGTAAGCCCAGGTAGGCCAGGGTAGGGCTGGTTAGGCCATAGTAGGCCAGGTTGGTCCAAATAGGCCAGGGGAAGGCCCGGTTAGGCTATGGTAGGCCCGGATCGGCTGGGGCGGGCCCAGACAGGCCAGGGTAGGTCCGGTTAGGCCATGGTAGGCCCGGATTAGGCCATGGTAGGCCCGGTTCAGCCGGGGCGGGCCCAGACAGGTCAAGGTAGGTCCGGTTAGGCCTGGGTAGGCCCGGTTAGGCCAGAGTCGACCTGGTTAGGCCGAGGTAGGCCCAAATAGGCCGGGGTAGGTCCAGTTAGGCCATGAGAGGCCCGGTTAGGCCATGGTAGGCCAGGGTACCCCTCAGAACTCAGCGTCTGCCACCTCCCTGACGACCGCTCCCTACTTTCGTAGGGAGGATCCTTCCGGGAGCGGGTACGGCGCTGAAATTTCCAAAGGGAGCGAGGTTAAGGAACGGTTCCCCACCGGCTCCCACCCCCCCACCCCCCCCCCCACCCCCCGAAACCCCTTCCCAAAGCTCCGCGCACCCTCCCCCACCCAACATCCCCCCACCCCCCCACCCCCCACCCTCCCCCGTTCCTCGGTCCCTCGC
>JANJGN010002656.1:20000-63549 GCA_026770705.1 Isurus oxyrinchus
AGGAGAGGGTGAGTGCAGTGGGAGAGAGGGCTGAGAGGGGAGGAGGAGAGAGAGGATGAGGAAGAGGGGAAGAGGTAAGAGAGGGTGAGTGTGGAGGGAGATAGGAGGGAGAGGGGAGGAGGGGACAGAGGGTGAGTGTAGAGGGGAGGAGGAGAGATAGGGTGACTGTGGAGGGGAGGAGGAGAGAGGGTGAGTGTAGAGGGGAGGAGGAGAGAGGGTGAGTGTAGAGGGGAGGAGGAGAGAGGGTGAGTGTGGAGGCAGAGGGGAGGAGGAGAGAGAGGGTGAGTGTAGAGGGGAGGAGGAGAGAGAGGGTGAGTGTAGAGGGGAGGAGGAGAGAGGGTGAGTGTAGAGGGGAGGAGGAGAGAGGGTGAGTGTAGAGGGGAGGAGGAGAGAGGGTGAGTGTAGAGGGGAGGAGGAGAGAGGGTGAGTGTAGAGGGGAGGAGGAGAGAGAGGGTGAGTGTAGAGGGGAGGAGGAGAGAGAGGGTGAGTGTAGAGGGGAGGAGGAGAGATAGGGTGAGTGTGGAGGGGAGGAGGAGAGAGGGTGAGTGTGGAGGGGAGGAGGAGAGAGAGGGTGAGTGTGGAGGGTAGGAGGAGAGAGAGGGTGAGTGTGGAGGGGAGGAGGAGAGATAGGGAGAGTGTGGAGGGGAGGAGGAGAGAGGGTGAGTGTGGAGGCAGAGGGGAGGAGGAGAGAGAGGGTGAGTGTAGAGGGGAGGAGGACAGAGGGTGAGTGTAGAGGGGAGGAGGAGAGAGGGTGAGTGTGGAGGCAGAGGGGAGGAGGAGAGAGAGGGTGAGTGTAGAGGGGAGGAGGAGAGAGAGGGTGAGTGTAGAGGGGAGGAGGAGAGAGGGTGAGTGTAGAGGGGAGGAGGAGAGAGGGTGAGTGTAGAGGGGAGGAGGAGAGAGGGTGAGTGTAGAGGGGAGGAGGAGAGAGAGGGTGAGTGTAGAGGGGAGGAGGAGAGAGAGGGTGAGTGTGGAGGGGAGGAGGAGAAGAGAAAGGGTGAGTGTAGAGGGGAGGAGGAGAGAGAGGGTGAGTGTAGAGGGGAGGAGGAGAGAGGGTGAGTGTGGAGGGGAGGAGGAGAGAGGGTGAGTGTAGAGGGGAGGAGGAAAGAGAGGGTGAGTGTAGAGGGGAGGAGGAGAGAGAGGGTGAGTGTGGAGGGGAGGAGGAGAGAGAAGGTGAGTGTGGAGGGGAGGAGGAGAGAGAGGGTGACTGTGGAGTGGAGGAGGAGAGAGAGGGTGTGTGTAGAGGGGAGGAGAGAGAGGGTGAGTGTGGAGGGGAGGAGGAGAGAGAGGGGTGTGTGTAGAGGGGAGGAGGAGAGAGAGGGTGAGTGTGGAGGGGAGGAGGAGAGAGAGGGGTGTGTGTAGAGGGAAGGAGGAGAGAGAGGGTGAGTGTGGAGGGGAGGAGGAGAGAGAGGGGTGTGTGTAGAGGGGAGGAGGAGAGAGAGGGTGAGTGTGGAGGGGAGGAGGAGAGAGAGGGTGTGTGTAGAGGGGAGGAGGAGAGAGAGGGTGTGTGTAGAGGGGGAGGAGGAGAGAGAGGGTGAGTGTGGAGGGGAGGAGGAGAGAGAGGGTGAGTGTAGAGGGGAGGAGGAGAGACAGGGTGAGTGTAGAGGGGAGGAGGAGGAGAGAGGGTGAGTGTGGAGGGGAGGAGGAGAGAGAGGGTGAGTGTGGAGGGGAGGAGGAGAGAGAAGGTGAGTGTGGAGGAGAGGAGGTCGAGAGACGGGTGCGTGTAGAGGGGAGGAGGAGGAGAGAGGGTGACTGAGGATGGAGAGGCGTGAGGAGGAGAGAGAGGGTGAGTGTGGAGGGAGGAGGAGGAGAGAGGGTGACTGTGGCGTGGAGAAGAGGGAGCGAGAGTGAGTATTGACGAAGCAGTTGGACATGCAGAGAGTGACAGAGAGAGAGACAGAGAAACAGAAGGTCGTAAGGTACGGAGAAAGGAAGAATAAACTCCGGATAAAGTTCAGCTCTTCACCCTCCGAACCCCTGAGAGGTTTCTCCAGTGAGACTCTGCAGGAACCAGGGATTGGAAACCCTTTCTGTGATGTCACTATCTCCGTAACCCTCTCCCTGTGACATCATTCTCTCCCTGTGACCTCACTCTCTCTGAAACTCTCTCCCTGTGACATCGCTCTCTGTAACTCTCTCCCTGTGACATCACTCTCCCTGTAACTCTCTCCTTGTGACATCACCCTCTCCATAACTCTCTCCTTGTGAAATCACTCTCTCCCCTTAAACTCTCCCTGTGATGTCACTCTCCCCATAACTCTCTCCCTGTGACATCAATCTCTCCCTGTAACACTTTCCCTGTGACATCACACTCTCCGTAACTCTCTCCCTGTAACATTACACTCTCCGTAACTCTCTCCTTGTGACATCACCCTCTCCATAACTCTCTCCTTGTGAAATCACTCTCTCCCCGTAACTCTCCCTGTGATGTCACTCTCTCCATAAATCTCTCAATGTGACATCACTCTCTCCCTGTAACGCTCTCCCTGTGACATCACATTCTCTGTAACTCTGTCCCTGTGACATCACACACTCCGTAACTCTCTCCCTGTGACATCACACTCTCCGTAACTCTCTCCTTGACATCTCACTCTCCGTAACTCTCTCCCTGTGACATCACACTCTCCGTAACACTCTCCCTGTGACATAACACTCTCCGTAACTCTCTCTCTGTGTCATCACACTCTCAATAACTCTCTCCGTGACATCACACGCTCCATAACTCTCCGTGACATCACACTCTCAGTAACTCTCCCTGTGACATCACACTCTCCATAACTCTCTCCCTGTGACATCACACTCTCCCCTGAACTCTCCCTGTGATGTCACACTCTCCATAACTCTCTCCCTGTGACATCACCCTCTCCATAACGCTCTCCTTGTGAAATCACTCTCTCCCCTTAACTCTCCCTGTGATGTCACTCTCTCCATAACTCTCTCCCTGTGAAATCACACTCTCCGTAAAACTCTCCTTGTGACATCACCCTCGTCATAACGCTCTCCTTGTGAAATCACTCTCTCCCCTTAAATCACCCTGTGATGTCATCCTCTCACTAACTCTCTCCCTGTGACATCACTCTCTCCCTGCAACGCTCTCCCTGTGACATCATACTCTCCGTAACTCTCTCCGTGTGACATCACACTCTCCGTAACTCTCTCCCTGTGACATCACACTCTCCGTAACTCTCTCCCTGTGACATCACACTCTCTGTAACTCTCTCCCTGTGACATCACACTCTCCGTAACTCTCTCTCTGTGTCATCAAACTCTCCAGAACTCTTTCCGTGACATCACATTCTCCATAACTCTCCGTGACATCACACTCTCTGTAACACTCTCCCTGTTACATCACACTCTCCGTAACTCTCTCCCTGTGACATCGCACTCTCCGTAACTCTCTCCTTGATATCACACTTTCCGTAACTCTCTCCCTGTGACATCTCACTCTCCATAACTCTCTCGATGTGACATTACACTCTCCGTAATTCTCTCTCTGTGTCATCTCACTCTCCATAACTCTTTCCGTGACATCACATTCTCCATAACTCTCAGTGACATCACACTCTCCGTAACACTCTGCCTGTGACATCACACTCTCCATAACTCTCTCCCTGTGACATCACACTGTTCGTAACTCTCTCCTTGGGACATCACCCTCTCCATAACTCTCTCCCTGTGAAATTACTCTCTCACCTTAACTCTCCCTGTGATGTCACTCTCTCCATAAATCTCTCCCTGTGACATCACACTCTCCATAACTCTCTCCCTGTGACATCACACTCTCCGTAACTCTCTCTCTGTGTCATCACACTCTCCATAACTCTTTCCATGACATCACATTCTCCATAACTCTCCGTGACATCACACTCTCCGTAACACTCTCCCTGTTACATTACACTCTCCGTAACTCTCTCCCTGTGACATCACACTCTCCATAACTCTCTCCCTGTGACATCGCACTCTCCGTAACTCTCTCCTTGATATCACACCCTCTGTAACTCTCTCCCTGTGACATCAGACTCTCCGTAACTCTCTCCTTGGGACATCACCCTCTCCATAACTCTCTCCCTGTGAAATCACTCTCTCACCTTAACTCTCCCTGTGATGTCACTCTCTCCATAAATCTCTCCCTGTGACATCACTCTCTCCATAACTCTCTCCCTGTGACATCACACTCTCCGTAACTCTCTCTCTGTGTCATCTCACTCTCCATAACTCTTTCCGTGACATCACATTCTCCATAATACTCAGTGACATCACACTCTCCGTAACACTCTCCCTGTGACATCACACTCTTCGTAACTCTCTCCTTGTGACATCACCCTCTCCATAACTCTCTCCCTCCGAAATCACTCTCTCCCCTTAACTCTCCCTGTGACATCACACTCTTTGTAACTCTCTCCTTGTGACATCACCCTCTCCATAACTCTCTCCCTCTGAAATCACTCTCTCCCCTTAACTCTCCCTGTGACATCACTCTCTCCATAACTCTCTCCTTGTGACATCACTCTCTCCGTAACTCTCTCCCTGTGACATCACACTCTCCATAACACTCTCTCCTTGTGACATCACCCTCTCCATAATTCTCTGCTTGTGAAATTATTCTCTCCCCTTAACTCTCCTTGTGATGTCACTCTCTCCATAACTCACTCCTTGTGACATCACACTCTCCGTAACTCTCTCCTTGATATCACCCTCTCTGTAACTCTCTCCCTGTGACATCACACTCTCCGTAACACTCTCCCTGTGACATCACACTCTCCGTAAATCTCTCCCTGTGACATCACACTCTCCGTAACTATCTCCCTGTGACATCACACTGTCCGTAACTCTCTCCTTGATATCACACTCTCTGTAACTATCTCCCTGTGACATCACACTCTCCGTAACACTCTCCCTGTTACATCACACTCTCCGTAACTCTCTCTCTGTGTCATCACACTCTCCATAACTCTCCGTGACATTACACTCTCCGTAACAATCTCCCTGTGACATCACACTCTCCATAACTCTCACCCTGTGACATCACACTCTCCGTAAATCTCTCCTTGTGACATCACCCTCTCCATAACTCTCTCCTTGCGAAATCACTCTCTCCCCTTAACTCTCCCTGTGACGTCACTCTCTCCATAAATCTCGCCCTGTGACATCACATTCTCCGTAACTCTCTCCCTGTGACATCACACTCTACGTAACTCTCTCCCTGTGACATCGCACTCTCCATAAGTCTCTGTCTGTGTCATCACACTCTCCATAACTCTCTCCGTGACATCCACATTCTCCATAACTCTCCGTGACATCACACTCTCCGTAACAATCTCCCTGTGACATCACACTCTCCATAACACTCACCCTGTGACATCACACTCTCCGTAAATCTCTCCTTGTGACATCACCCTCTCCATAATTCTCTCCTTGTGAAATCACTCTCTCCCTTTAACTCTCCCTGTGATGTCACTCTCTCCATAACTCTCTCCCTGTGACATCACACTCTCCATAACTCTCGCCTTGTGAAATCAATCTCTCCCCTTAACTTCCCTGTGATGTCACTCTCTCCATAACTCTCTCCCTGTGACATCACTCCCTCCCTGTAACGGTCTGCATGTGACATCACACTCTCCGTAACTGTCTCCCTGTGACATCACACTCTCTGTAACTCTCTCCTTGTGACATCACACTCTCCATAACTCTCTCCCTGTGGCATCACTCTCTCTGTAAATCTCTGCCTGTGACATCACAGTCTCCGTAACTCTCTCCTTGTGACATCACACTCTCCATAACTCTCTCCCTGTGACATCACACTCTCCATAACTCTCTCCCTGTAACATCACTCTCTTTTCATAACTCTCTCCCTGTGACATCACACTCTCCGTAACTCGTGCCTTGACATCACACTCTCCATAACTGTCTCCCTGTGACATCACTCTTCGTAACTCTCTCCCTGTGACATCACACACTTCATAACTCTCTCCCTGTGGCATCACACTCTCCATAACTCTCTCCCTGTGACATCACACTCTCCGTAACTCTCTCTCTGTGTCATCACACTCTCCATAACTCTTTCCGTGACATCACATTCACCATAACTCTCCGTGACATCACACTCTCCGTAACAATCTCCCTGTTACATCACACTCTCCGTAACTCTCTCCCTGTGACATCACACTCTCCGTAACTCTCTCCCCATGACATCGCACTCTCCGTAACTCTCCTTGATATCACACTCTCTGTAACTCTCTCCTTGTGACATCACCCTCTCCATAATTCCCTGCTTGTGAAATTACACTCTCCCCTTAACTCTCCCTGTGATGTCACTCTCTCCATAACTCTCTCCCTGCGTCATCACACTCTCCATAACTCTCTCCCAGTGACATCACACACTTCATAACGCTCTCCCTGTGACATCACACTCTCCATAACTCTCTCCCTGTGACATCACACTCTCCGTAACTCTCTCTCTGTGTCATCTCACTCTCCATAACTCTCTCCGTGACATCACATTCTCCATAACTCTCAGTGACATCACACTCTCTGTAACACTCTCGATGTGACATCACACTCTCCGTAACTCTCTCTCTGTGTCATCTCACTCTCCATAACTCTCTCCGTGACATCACATTCTCCATAACTCTCAGTGACATCACACTCTCTGTAACACTCTCGCTGTGACATCACACTCTCCATAACTCTCTCCCTGTGACATCACACTCTTCGTAACGTTCTCCTTGTGACATCACCCTCTCCATAACTCTTTCCCTGTGATATCACTCTCTCCCCTTAACTCTCCCTGTGATGTCACTCTCTCCATAACTCTCTCCCTTTGACATCACTCTCTCCGTAACTCTCTCCCTGTGACATCACACTCTCCGAAACTCTCTCTCTGTGTCATCTCACTCTCCATAACTCTTTCCGTGACATCACATTCTCCATAAATCTCAGTGACATCACAGTCTCCGTAACTGTCTCCTTGTGACATCACACACTCCATAACTCTCTCCCTGTGACATCACTCTCTCCATAACTCTCTCCCTGTGACATCACACTCTCCATAACTCTCTCCCTGTGACATCACTCTCTTTCCATAACTCTCTCCCTGTGACATCACAATCTCCGTAACTCGTGCCTTGACATCACACTCTCCATAACTCTCTCCCTGTGACATCACTCTTCGTAACTCTCTCCCTGTGACATCAAACACTTCATAACGCTCTCCCTGTGACATCACACTCTCCATAACTCTCTCCCTGTGACATCACACTCTCCGTAACTCTGTCTCTGTGTCATCACACTCTCCAGAACTCTTTCCGTGACATCACATTCTCCATGAATCTCCGTGACATCACACTCTCCGTAACACTCTCCCTGTTACATCACACTCTCCGTAACTCTCTCCCTGTGACATCACATTCTCCGTAACTCTCTCCCTGTGACATCACACTCTCTGTAACTCTCTCCTTGTGACATCACACTCTCCGTAACACTCTCCTTGTGACATCACCCTCTCCATAATTCTCTCCTTGTGAAATTACTCTCTCCCCTTAACTCTCCCTGCGATGTCACTCTCTCCATATCTCTCTCCCTGTGACATCACAATCTCCATAACTCTCTCCCTGTGACATCACACTCTCCATAACTCTCTCTCTGTGTCATCTCACTCTCCATAACTTTCCGTGACATCACATTCTCCATAACTCTCAGTGACATCACACTCTCCGTAACACTCTCCCTGTGACATCACACTCTCCATAACTCTCTCCCTGTGACATCACAATCTTCGTAACGTTCTCCTTGTGACATCACCCTCTCCATAACTCTCTCCCTGTGAAATAACTCTCTCCCTTTAACTCTCCCTGTGATGTCACTCTCTCCATAACTCTCTCCCTTTGACATCACTCCATCCCTTTAACACTCTCCATGTGACATCACACTCTGCGTAAATCTCTCCTTGTGACATGACACTCTCCGTATCTCTCTCCCTGTGACATCACACTCTCCGTAACTCTCTCCTTGTGACATCACACTCTCCATAACTCTCTCCCTGTGACAGCACACTCTCCATAACTCTCTCCCTGTGACATCACTCTCTCTCCGTAACTCTCTCCTTGTGGCATCTCTCTCTCCGTAACTCTCTGCCTGTGACATCGCAGTCTCAGTAACTCTCTCCTTGTGACATCACACACTCCATAACTCTCTCCGTGACATCACACTCTCCGTAAAACTCTCCCTGTGACATCACACTCTCCATAAGTCTCTCCCTGTGACATCACTCTTCGTAAATCTCTCCCTGTGGCATCACACACTTCATAACTCTCTCCCTTGACATCACACTCTCCATAACTCTCTCTGTGACATCACTCTCTCCGTAACTCTCTGCCTGTGACATCACAGTCTTCGTAACTCTCTCCTTGTGACATCGCACTCTCCATATCTCTCTCCCTGTGACATCACGCTCTCCATAACTGTCTCCCTGTGACATCACTCTCTTTACATAACTTTCTCCCTGTGACATCGTACTCTCCGTAACTCGTGCCTTGACATCACACTCTCCATAACTCTCTCCCTGTGACATCACTCTTTGTAACTCTCTCCCTGTGACATCACACACTTCATAACACTCTCCCTGTGACATCACACTCTCCATAACTCTCTCCGTGACATCACACTCTCCGTAACACTCTCCCTGTGACATCACACTCTCCATAAGTCTCTCCCTGTGACATCACTCTTCGTAAATCTCTCCCTGTGGCATCACACACTTCATAACTCTCTCCCTTGACATCACACTCTCTATAACTCTCTCCGTGACATCACACTCTCCGTAACACTCTCCCTGTGACATCACACTCTCCATAACTCTCAACCTGTGACATCACACTCTCCGTAAATTTCTCCTTGTGACATCACCCTCTCCATAACTCTCTCCTTGTGAAATCACTCTCTCCCTTTAACTCTCCCTGCGATGTCACTCTCTCCATAACTCTCTCCCTGTGACATCACGCTCTCTGTAACTCTCTCTCTGTGTCATCACACTCTCCATAACTCTCCGTGACATTACACCCTCCGTAACAATCTCCCTGTGACATCACACTCTCCATAACTCTCACCCTGTGACATCACATTCTCCGAAAATCTCTCCTTGTGACATCACCCTCTCCATAACTCTCTCCTTGTGAAATCACTCTCTCCCCTTAACTCTCCCTGTGACGTCACTCTCTCCATAAATCTCGCCCTGTGACATCACATTCTCCGTAACTCTCTCCCTGTGACATCACACTCTACGTAACTCTCTCCCTGTGACATCGCACTCTCCGTAAGTCTCTGTCTGTGTCATCACACTCTCCATAACTCTCTCCGTGACATCCACACTCTCCATAACTCTCCGTGACATCACACTCTCCGTAACAATCTCCCTGTGACATCACACTCTCCATAACTCTCACCCTGTGACATCACACTCTCCGCAAATCTCTCCTTGTGACATCACCCTCTCCATAATTCCCTCCTTGTGAAATCACTCTCTCCCTTTAACTCTCCCTGTGATGTCACTCTCTCCATAACTCTCTCCCTGTGACATCACACTCTCCATAACTCTCGCCTTGTGAAATCAATCTCTCCCCTTAACTTCCCTGAGATGTCACTCTCTCCATAACTCTCTCCCTGTGACATCAATCCCTCCCTGTAACGGTCTGCATGTGACATCACACTCTCCGTAACTCTCTCCCTGTGACATCATATTCTCTGTAACTCTCTCCTTGTGACATCACACTCTCCATAACTCTCTCCCTGTGACATCACACTCTCCATAACTCTCTCCCTGTGACATCACTCTCTCTCCGTAACTCTCTCCCGGTGGCATCACTCTCTCTGTAAATCTCTCCCTGTGACATCACAGTCTCCGTAACTCTCTCCTTGTGAAATCACTCTCTCCCTTTAACTCTCTGCCTGTGACATCACAGTCTCCGTAACTCTCTGCCTGTGACATCACAGTCTCCGTAACTCTCTCCTTGTGACATCACACTCTCCATAACTCTCTCCCGGTGACATCACACTCTCCATAACTCTCTCCCTGTAACATCACTCTCTTTCCATAACTCTCTCCCTGTGACATCACACACTCCGTAACTCGTGCCTTGACATCACACTCTCCATAACTCTCTCCCTGTGACATCACTCTTCGTAACTCTCTCCCTGTGACATCACACAAATCATAACTCTCTCCCTGTGACATCACACTCTCCATAACTCTATCCCTGTGACATCACACTCTCCGTAATTCTCTCTCTGTGTCATCACACTCTCCATAACTCTTTCCGTGACATCACATTCTCCATAACTCTCCGTGACATCACACTCTCCGTAACAATCTCCCTGTTACATCACACTCTCTGTAACTCTCTCCTTGTGACATCACACTCTCCATAATTCCCTGCTTGTGAAATTACTCTCTCCCCTTAACTCTCCCTGTGATGTCACTCTCTCCATAACTCTCTCCCTGCGTCATCACACTCTCCATAACTCTCTCCCTGTGACATCACTCTCTCCATAACTCTCTCCCTGTGACATCACACTCTCCATAACTCTCTCCCTGTGACATCACTCTCTTTCCATAACTCTCTTCCTGTGACATCAGACTCTCCGTAACTCGTGCCTTGACATCACACTCTCCATAACTCCCTCCCTGTGACATCACTCTCCGTAACTCTTTCCCTGTGACATCACACACTTCATAACGCTCTCCCTGTGACATCACACTCTCCATAACTCTCTCGCTGTGACATCACACTCTCCGTAACTCTCTCTCTGTGTCATCTCACTCTCCATAACTCTCAGTGACATCACACTCTCTGTAACACTCTCGCTGTGAAATCACACTCTCCATAACTCTCTCCCTGTGACATCACAATCTTCGTAACGTTCTCCTTGTGACATCACCCTATCCATAACTCTTTCCCTGTGAAATCACTCTCTCCCCTTAACTCTCCCTGTGATGTCACTCTCTCCATAACTCTCTCCCTTTGACATCACTCTCTCCGTAACTCTCTCCCTGTGACATCACACTCTCCATAACTCTCTCTCTGTGTCATCTCACTCTCCATAACTCTTTCCGTGACATCACATTCTCCATAAATCTCAGTGACATCACAGTCTCCGTAACTCTCTCCTTGTGAAATCACTCTCTCCCTTTAACTCTCCATGTGACATCACTCTATCCGTAACTCTCTGCCTGTGACATCACAGTCTCCGTAACTCTCTCCTTGTGACATCACACTCTGCATAACTCTCTCCCTGTAACATCACTCTCTTTCCATAACTCTCTCCCTGTGACATCACACTCTCTGTAACTCGTGCCTTGACATCACACTCTCCATAAGTCTCTCCCTGTGACATCACTCTTCGTAAATCTCTCCCTGTGGCATCACACACTTCATAACTCTCTCCCTTGACATCACACTCTCCATAACTCTCTCCCTGTGACATCACTCTCTCCGTAACTCTCTGCCTGTGACATCACAGTCTCCGTAATTCTCTCCTTGTGACATCGCACTCTCCATATCTCTCTCCCTGTGACATCACACTCTCCATAACTGTCTCCCTGTGACATCACTCTCTTTCCATAACTTTCTCCCTGTGACATCACACTCTCCGTAATTCGTGCCTTGACATCACACTCTCCATAACTCTCTCCCTGTGACATCACTCTTTGTAACTCTCTCCCTGTGACATCACACACTTCATAACTCTCTCCCTGTGACATCACACTCTCCATAACTCTCTCCGTGACATCACACTCTCCGTAACACTCTCCCTGTGACATCACACTCTCCATAAGTCTCTCCCTGTGACATCACTCTTCGTAAATCTCTCCCTGTGGCATCACACACTTCATAACTCTCTCCCTTGACATCACACTCTCCTTAACTCTCTCCGTGACATCACACTCTCCGTAACACTCTCCCTGTGACATCACACTCTCCATAACTCTCAACCTGTGACATCACACTCTCCGTAAATTTCTCCTTGTGACATCACCCTCTCCATAACTCTGTCCTTGTGAAATCACACTCTCGGTAACTCTCTCTCTGCGTCATCACACTCTCCATAACTATTTCCGTGACATCACATTCTCCATAACTCTCCGTGACATCACACTCTCCGTAATACTCTCCCTGTTACATCAAACTCTCCGTAACTCTCTCCCTGTGACATCACACTCTCCGTAACTCTCTCTCTGAGACATCGCACTCTCCGTAACTCTCTCCTTGATATCACACTCCCTGTAACTCTCTCCTTGTGACATCACACTCTCTGTAACACTCTCCTTGTGACATCACACTCTCCATAATTCTCTGCTTGTGAAATTATTCTCTCCCCTTAACTCTCCCTGTGATGTCACTCTCTCCATAACTCTCTCCCTGTGACATCACACTCTCCATAACTCTCTCCCTGTGACATCACACTCTCCGTAACTCTCTCTCTGTGTCATCTCACTCTCCATAACTCTTTCCGTGACATCACATTCTCCATAACTCTCAGTGACATCACACTCTCTGTAACACTCTCGCTGTGACATCACACTCTCCATAACTCTCTCCCTGTGACATCACAATCTTCGTAACGTTCTCCTTGTGACATCACCCTATCAATAACTCTTTCCCTGTGAAATCACTCTCTCCCCTTAACTCTCCCTGTGATGTCACTCTCTCCATAACTCTCTCCCTTTGACATCACTCTCTCCGTAACTCTCTCCCTGTGACATCACACTCTCCATAACTCTCTCTCTGTGTCATCTCACTCTCCATAACTCTTTCCGTGACATCACATTCTCCATAAATCTCAGTGACATCACAGTCTCCGTAACTCTCTCCTTGTGAAATCACTCTCTCCCTTTAACTCTCCATGTGACATCACTCTATCCGTAACTCTCTGCCTGTGACATCACAGTCTCCGTAACTCTCTCCTTGTGACATCACACTCTCCATAACTCTCTCCCTGTGACATCACACTCTCCATAACTCTCTCCCTGTAACATCACTCTCTTTCCATAACTCTCTCCCTGTGACATCACACTCTCTGTAACTCGTGCCTTGACATCACACTCTCCATAAGTCTCTCCCTGTGACATCACTCTTCGTAAATCTCTCCCTGTGGCATCACACACTTCATAACTCTCTCCCTTGACATCACACTCTCCATAACTCTCTCCCTGTGACATCACTCTCTCCGTAACTCTCTGCCTGTGACATCACAGTCTCCGTAATTCTCTCCTTGTGACATCGCACTCTCCATATCTCTCTCCCTGTGACATCACACTCTCCATAACTGTCTCCCTGTGACATCACTCCCTTTCCATAACTTTCTCCCTGTGACATCACACTCTCCGTAATTCGTGCCTTGACATCACACTCTCCATAACTCTCTCCCTGTGACATCACTCTTTGTAACTCTCTCCCTGTGACATCACACACTTCATAACTCTCTCCCTGTGACATCACACTCTCCATAACTCTCTCCGTGACATCACACTCTCCGTAACACTCTCCCTGTGACATCACACTCTCCATAAGTCTCTCCCTGTGACATCACTCTTCGTAAATCTCTCCCTGTGGCATCACACACTTCATAACTCTCTCCCTTGACATCACACTCTCCATAACTCTCTCCGTGTCATCACACTCTCCGTAACACTCTCCCTGTGACATCACACTCTCCATAACTCTCAACCTGTGACATTACACTCTCCGTAAATTTCTCCTTGTGACATCACCCTCTCCATAACTCTGTCCTTGTGAAATCACACTCTCGGTAACTCTCTCTCTGCGTCATCACACTCTCCATAACTATTTCCGTGACATCACATTCTCCATAACTCTCCGTGACATCACACTCTCCGTAATACTCTCCCTGTTACATCAAACTCTCCGTAACTCTCTCTCTGCGTCATCACACTCTCCATAACTCTTTCGGTGACATCACATTCTCCATAACTCTCCGTGACATCACACTCTCCGTAATACTCTCCCTGTTACATCAAACTCTCCGTAACTCTCTCCCTGTGACATCACACTCTCCGTAACTCTCTCTCTGAGACATCGCACTCTCCGTAACTCTCTCCTTGATATCACACTCCCTGTAACTCTCTCCTTGTGACATCACACTCTCTGTAACTCTCTCCTTGTGACATCACCCTCTCCATAATTCTCTGCTTGTGAAATTATTCTCTCCCCTTAACTCTCCCTGTGATGTCACTCTCTCCATAACTCTCTCCTTGTGTCATCACACTCTCCATAACTCTCTCCCAGTGACATCACACTCTCCGTAACACTCTCCCTCTGACATCACACTCTCCATAACTCTCTCCCTGTGACATCACACTTCGTAACGTTCTCCTTGTGACATCACCCTCTCCATAACTCTCTCCCTGTGAAATCACTCTCTCCTCTTAACTCTCCCTGTGATGTCACTCTCTCCATAACTCTCTCCCTTTGACATCAATCTCTCCGCAACTCTCTCGCTGTGACATCACACTCTCCGTAACGCTCTCTCTGTGTCATATCACTCTCCATAACCCTTTCTGTGAGATCACATTCTCCATAACTCTCAGTGACATCACAGTCTCCGTAACTGTCTCCTTGTGACATCACACACTCCATATCTCTCTCCCTGTGACATCACACTCTCCGTAACTCTCTCCTTGTGACATCACACTCTCCGTAACTCTCTCTCTGTGTCATCACACTCTCCATAACTCTTTCCGTGACATCACATTCTCCATAACTCTCTGTGACATCACACTCTCCGTAACTCTCTCCCTGTTACATCACACTCTCCGTAACTTTCTCCCTGTGACATCACACTCTCCGTAACTCTCTCCCTGTGACATCGCACTCTCCGTAACTCTCTCCTTGATATCACACTCTCTGTAATACTCTCCCTGTGACATCACACTCTCCATGATTCCCTGCTTGTGAAATTACTCTCTCCCCTTAACTCTCCCTGTGATGTCACTCTCTCCATAACTCTCTCCCTGTGACATCACACTCTCCATAACTCTCTCCCTGTGACATCACACTCTCCGTAACTCTCTCTCTGTGTCATCTCACTCTCCATAACTCTTTCCGTGACATCACATTCTCCATAAATCTCAGTGACATCACAGTCTCCGTAACTCTCTCCTTGTGAAATCACTCTCTCCCTTTAACTCTCCATGTGACATCACTCTATCCGTAACTCTCTGCCTGTGACATCACAGTCTCCGTAACTCTCTCCTTGTGACATCACACTCTCCATAACTCTCTCCCTGTGACATCACACTCTCCATAACTCTCTCCCTGTAACATCACTCTCTTTCCATAACTCTCTCCCTGTGACATCACACTCTCTGTAACTCGTGCCTTGACATCACACTCTCCATAAGTCTCTCCCAGTGACATCACTCTTCGTAAATCTCTCCCTGTGGCATCACACACTTCATAACTCTCTCCCTTGACATCACACTCTCCATAACTCTCTCCCTGTGACATCACTCTCTCCGTAACTCTCTGCCTGTGACATCACAGTCTCCATAATTCTCTCCTTGTGACATCGCACTCTCCATATCTCTCTCCCTGTGACATCACACTCTCCATAACTGTCTCCCTGTGACATCACTCTCTTTCCATAATTTTCTCCCTGTGACATCACACTCTCCGTAATTCGTGCCTTGACATCACACTCTCCATAACTCTCTCCCTGTGACATCACTCTTTGTAACTCTCTCCCTGTGACATCACACACTTCATAACTCTCTCCCTGTGACATCACACTCTCCATAACTCTCTCCGTGACATCACACTCTCCGTAACACTCTCCCTGTGACATCACACTCTCCATAAGTCTCTCCCTGTGACATCACTCTTCGTAAATCTCTCCCTGTGGCATCACACACTTCATAACTCTCTCCCTTGACATCACACTCTCCATAACTCTCTCCGTGTCATCACACTCTCCGTAACACTCTCCCTGTGACATCACACTCTCCATAACTCTCAACCTGTGACATCACACTCTCGGTAAATTTCTCCTTGTGACATCACCCTCTCCATAACTCTGTCCTTGTGAAATCACACTCTCGGTAACTCTCTCTCTGCGTCATCACACTCTCCATAACTATTTCCGTGACATCACATTCTCCATAACTCTCCGTGACATCACACTCTCCGTAATACTCTCCCTGTTACATCAAACTCTCCGTAACTCTCTCTCTGCGTCATCACACTCTCCATAACTCTTTCCGTGACATCACATTCTCCATAACTCTCCGTGACATCACACTCTCCGTAATACTCTCCCTGTTACATCAAACTCTCCGTAACTCTCTCCCTGTGACATCACACTCTCCGTAACTCTCTCTCTGAGACATCGCACTCTCTGTAACTCTCTCCTTGATATCACACTCCCTGTAACTCTCTCCTTGTGACATCACACTCTCTGTAACTCTCTCCTTGTGACATCACCCTCTCCATAATTCTCTGCTTGTGAAATTATTCTCTCCCCTTAACTCTCCCTGTGATGTCACTCTCTCCATAACTCTCTCCCTGTGACATCACACTCTCCATAACTCTCTCCCTGTGACATCACACTCTCCGTAACTCTCTCTCTGTGTCATCACTCTCTCCATAACTCTCTCCCTGTGACATCACACTTCGTAACGTTCTCCTTGTGACATCACCCTCTCCATAACTCTCTCCCTGTGAAATCACTCTCTCCTCTTAACTCTCCCTGTGATGTCACTCTCTCCATAACTCTCTCCCTTTGACATCACTCTCTCCGCAACTCTCTCGCTGTGACATCACACTCTCCGTAACGCTCTCTCTGTGTCATATCACTCTCCATAACCCTTTCTGTGAGATCACATTCTCCATAACTCTCAGTGACATCACAGTCTCCGTAACTGTCTCCTTGTGACATCACACACTCCATATATCTCTCCCTGTGACATCACACTCTCCGTAACTCTCTCCTTGTGACATCACACTCTCCGTAACTCTCTCTCTGTGTCATCACACTCTCCATAACACTTTCCGTGACATCACATTCTCCATAACTCTCTGTGACATCACACTCTCCGTAACTCTCTCCCTGTTACATCACACTCTCCGTAACTTTCTCCCTGTGACATCACACTCTCCGTAACTCTCTCCCTGTGACATCGCACTCTCCGTAACTCTCTCCTTGATATCACACTCTCTGTAACACTCTCCCTGTGACATCACACTCTCCATGATTCCCTGCTTGTGAAATTACTCTCTCCCCTTAACTCTCCCTGTGATGTCACTCTCTCCATAACTCTCTCCCTGTGACATCACACTCTCCATAACTCTCTCCCTGTGACATCACACTCTCCGTAACTCTCTCTCGGTGTCATCTCACTCTCCATAACTCTTTCCGTGACATCACATTCTCCATAACTCTCAGTGACATCACACTCTCTGTAACACTCTCGCTGTGACATCACACTCTCCATAACTCTCTCCCTGTGACATCACACTCTTCGTAACGTTCTCCTTGTGACATAACCCTATCCATAACTCCCTCCCTGTGAAATCACTCTCTCCCCTTACTGTCCCTGTGATGTCACTCTCTCCATAACTCTCTCCCTTTGACATCACTCTCTTTCCATAACTCTCTCCCTGTGACATCAGACTCTCCGTAACTCGTGCCTTGACAACACACTCTCCATAACTCTCTCCCTGTGACATCACTCTTTGTAACTCTCTCCCTGTGACATCACACACTCATAACGCTCTCCCTGTGACATCACACTCACCATAACTCTCTCCCTGTGACATCACACTCTCCGTAACTCTCTCTCTGTGTCATCTCACTCTCCATAACTCTTTCCGTGACATCACATTCTCCATAACTCTCAGTGACATCACACTCTCTGTAACACTCTCGCTGTGACATCGCACTCTCAATAACTCTCTCCCTGTGACATCACACTCTTCGTAACGTTCTCCTTGTGACATCACCCTCTCCATAACACTTTCCCTGTGAAATCACTCTCTCCCCTTAACTCTCCCTGTGATGTCACTCTCTCCATAACTCTCTCCCTTTGACATCACTCTCTCCGTAACTCTCTCCCTGTGACATCACACTCTCCATAACTCTCTCCCTGTGTCATCTCACTCTCCATAACTCTTTCCATGACATCACATTCTCCATAAATCTAAGTGACATCACAGTCTCCATAACTCTCTCCTTGTGAAATCACTCTCTCCCTTTAACTCTCCATGTGACATCACTCTATCCGTAACTCTCTGCCTGTGACATCACAGTCTCCGTAACTCTCTCCTTGTGACATTACACTCTCCATAACTCTCTCCCTGTGACATCACACTCTCCATAACTCTCTCCCTGTGACATCACACTCTCCGTAACTCGTGCCTTGACATCGCACTCTCCATAAGTCTCTCCCTGTGACATCACTCTTCGTAAATCTCTCCCTGTGGCATCACACACTTCATAACTCTCTCCCTTGACATCACACTCTCCATAACTCTCTCTGTGACATCACTCTCTCCGTAACTCTCTGCCTGTGACATCACAGTCTTCGTAACTCTCTCCTTGTGACATCGCACTCTCCATATCTCTCTCCCTGTGACATCACGCTCTCCATAACTGTCTCCCTGTGACATCACTCTCTTTACATAACTTTCTCCCTGTGACATCGTACTCTCCGTAACTCGTGCCTTGACATCACACTCTCCATAACTCTCTCCCTGTGACATCACTCTTTGTAACTCTCTCCCTGTGACATCACACACTTCATAACACTCTCCCTGTGACATCACACTCTCCATAACTCTCTCCGTGACATCACACTCTCCGTAACACTCTCCCTGTGACATCACACTCTCCATAAGTCTCTCCCTGTGACATCACTCTTCGTAAATCTCTCCCTGTGGCATCACACACTTCATAACTCTCTCCCTTGACATCACACTCTCTATAACTCTCTCCGTGACATCACACTCTCCGTAAAACTCTCCCTGTGACATCACACTCTCCATAACTCTCAACCTGTGACATCACACTCTCCGTAAATTTCTCCTTGTGACATCACCCTCTCCATAACTCTCTCCTTGTGAAATCACTCTCTCCCTTTAACTCTCCCTGTGATGTCACTCTCTCCATAACTCTTTCCCTGTGACATCACACTCTCTGTAACTCTCTCTCTGTGTCATCACACTCTCCATAACTCTCCGTTACATTACACCCTCCGTAACAATCTCCCTGTGACATCACACTCTCCATAACTCTCATCCTGTGACATCACACTCTCCGTAAATCTCTCCTTGTGACATCACCCTCTCCATAACTCTCTCCTTGTGAAATCACTCTCTCCCCTTAACTCTCCCTGTGACGTCACTCTACCCGTAACTCTCTGCCTGTGACATCACAGTCTCCGTAACTCTCTCGTTGTGACATCACACTCTCCATAACTCTCAACCTGTGACATCACACTCTCCGTAAATTTCTCCTTGTGACATCACCCTCTCCATAACTCTCTCTTTGTGAAATCACTCTCTCCCTTTAACTCTCCCTGCGATGTCACTCTCTCCATAACTCTCTCCCTGTGACATCACGCTCTCTGTAACTCTCTCTCTGTGTCATCACACTCTCCATAACTCTCCGTGACATTACACCCTCCGTAACAATCTCCCTGTGACATCACACTCTCCATAACTCTCACCCTGTGACATCACATTCTCCGAAAATCTCTCCTTGTGACATCACCCTCTCCATAACTCTCTCCTTGTGAAATCACTCTCTCCCCTTAACTCTCCCTGTGACGTCACTCTCTCCATAAATCTCGCCCTGTGACATCACATTCTCCGTAACTCTCTCCCTGTGACATCACACTCTACGTAACTCTCTCCCTGTGACATCGCACTCTCCGTAAGTCTCTGTCTGTGTCATCACACTCTCCATAACTCTCTCCGTGACATCCACACTCTCCATAACTCTCCGTGACATCACACTCTCCGTAACAATCTCCCTGTGACATCACACTCTCCATAACTCTCACCCTGTGACATCACACTCTCCGCAAATCTCTCCTTGTGACATCACCCTCTCCATAATTCCCTCCTTGTGAAATCACTCTCTCCCTTTAACTCTCCCTGTGATGTCACTCTCTCCATAACTCTCTCCCTGTGACATCACACTCTCCATAACTCTCGCCTTGTGAAATCAATCTCTCCCCTTAACTTCCCTGAGATGTCACTCTCTCCATAACTCTCTCCCTGTGACATCAATCCCTCCCTGTAACGGTCTGCATGTGACATCACACTCTCCGTAACTCTCTCCCTGTGACATCATATTCTCTGTAACTCTCTCCTTGTGACATCACACTCTCCATAACTCCCTCCCTGTGACATCACACTCTCCATAACTCTCTCCCTGTGACATCACTCTCTCTCCGTAACTCTCTCCCGGTGGCATCACTCTCTCTGTAAATCTCTCCCTGTGACATCACAGTCTCCGTAACTCTCTCCTTGTGAAATCACTCTCTCCCTTTAACTCTCTGCCTGTGACATCACAGTCTCCGTAACTCTCTGCCTGTGACATCACAGTCTCCGTAACTCTCTCCTTGTGACATCACACTCTCCATAACTCTCTCCCGGTGACATCACACTCTCCATAACTCTCTCCCTGTAACATCACTCTCTTTCCATAACTCTCTCCCTGTGACATCACACTCTCCGTAACTCGTGCCTTGACATCACACTCTCCATAACTCTCTCCCTGTGACATCACTCTTCGTAACTCTCTCCCTGTGACATCACACAAATCATAACTCTCTCCCTGTGACATCACACTCTCCATAACTCTATCCCTGTGACATCACACTCTCCGTAATTCTCTCTCTGTGTCATCACACTCTCCATAACTCTTTCCGTGACATCACATTCTCCATAACTCTCCGTGACATCACACTCTCCGTAACAATCTCCCTGTTACATCACACTCTCTGTAACTCTCTCCTTGTGACATCACACTCTCCATAATTCCCTGCTTGTGAAATTACTCTCTCCCCTTAACTCTCCCTGTGATGTCACTCTCTCCATAACTCTCTCCCTGCGTCATCACACTCTCCATAACTCTCTCCCTGTGACATCACTCTCTCCATAACTCTCTCCCTGTGACATCACACTCTCCATAACTCTCTCCCTGTGACATCACTCTCTTTCCATAACTCTCTCCCTGTGACATCAGACTCTCCGTAACTCGTGCCTTGACATCACACTCTCCATAACTCCCTCCCTGTGACATCACTCTCCGTAACTCTTTCCCTGTGACATCACACACTTCATAACGCTCTCCCTGTGACATCACACTCTCCATAACTCTCTCCCTGTGACATCACACTCTCCGTAACTCTCTCTCTGTGTCATCTCACTCTCCATAACTCTTTCCGTGACATCACATTCTCCATAACTCTCAGTGACATCACACTCTCTGTAACACTCTCGCTGTGACATCACACTCTCCATAACTCTCTCCCTGTGACATCACAATCTTCGTAACGTTCTCCTTGTGACATCACCCTATCCATAACTCTTTCCCTGTGAAATCACTCTCTCCCCTTAACTCTCCCTGTGATGTCACTCTCTCCATAACTCTCTCCCTTTGACATCACTCTCTCCGTAACTCTCTCCCTGTGACATCACACTCTCCATAACTCTCTCTCTGTGTCATCTCACTCTCCATAACTCTTTCCGTGACATCACATTCTCCATAAATCTCAGTGACATCACAGTCTCCGTAACTCTCTCCTTGTGAAATCACTCTCTCCCTTTAACTCTCCATGTGACATCACTCTATCTGTAACTCTCTGCCTGTGACATCACAGTCTCCGTAACTCTCTCCTTGTGACATCACACTCTGCATAACTCTCTCCCTGTAACATCACTCTCTTTCCATAACTCTCTCCCTGTGACATCACACTCTCTGTAACTCGTGCCTTGACATCACACTCTCCATAAGTCTCTCCCTGTGACATCACTCTTCGTAAATCTCTCCCTGTGGCATCACACACTTCATAACTCTCTCCCTTGACATCACACTCTCCATAACTCTCTCCCTGTGACATCACTCTCTCCGTAACTCTCTGCCTGTGACATCACAGTCTCCGTAACTCTCTCCTTGTGACATCACACTCTCCATAACTCTCTCCCTGTGACATCACACTCTCCATAACTGTCTCCCTGTGACATCACTCTCTTTCCATAACTTTCTCCCTGTGACATCACACTCTCCGTAATTCGTGCCTTGACATCACACTCTCCATAACTCTCTCCCTGTGACATCACTCTTTGTAACTCTCTCCCTGTGACATCACACACTTCATAACTCTCTCCCTGTGACATCACACTCTCCATAACTCTCTCCGTGACATCACACTCTCCGTAACACTCTCCCTGTGACATCACACTCTCCATAAGTCTCTCCCTGTGACATCACTCTTCGTAAATCTCTCCCTGTGGCATCACACACTTCATAACTCTCTCCCTTGACATCACACTCTCCATAACTCTCTCCGTGACATCACACTCTCCGTAACACTCTCCCTGTGACATCACACTCTCCATAACTCTCAACCTGTGACATCACACTCTCCGTAAATTTCTCCTTGTGACATCACCCTCTCCATAACTCTGTCCTTGTGAAATCACACTCTCGGTAACTCTCTCTCTGCGTCATCACACTCTCCATAACTATTTCCGTGACATCACATTCTCCATAACTCTCCGTGACATCACACTCTCCGTAATACTCTCCCTGTTACATCAAACTCTCCGTAACTCTCTCTCTGCGTCATCACACTCTCCATAACTCTTTCCGTGACATCACATTCTCCATAACTCTCCGTGACATCACACTCTCCGTAATACTCTCCCTGTTACATCAAACTCTCCGTAACTCTCTCCCTGTGACATCACACTCTCCGTAACTCTCTCTCTGAGACATCGCACTCTCCGTAACTCTCTCCTTGATATCACACTCCCTGTAACTCTCTCCTTGTGACATCACCCTCTCCATAATTCTCTGCTTGTGAAATTATTCTCTCCCCTTAACTCTCCCTGTGATGTCACTCTCTCCATAACTCTCTCCCTGTGACATCACACTCTCCATAACTCTCTCCCTGTGACATCACACTCTCCGTAACTCTCTCTCTGTGTCATCTCACTCTCCATAACTCTTTCCGTGACATCACATTCTCCATAACTCTCAGTGACATCACACTCTCTGTAACACTCTCGCTGTGACATCACACTCTCCATAACTCTCTCCCTGTGACATCACAATCTTCGTAACGTTCTCCTTGTGACATCACCCTATCCATAACTCTTTCCCTGTGAAATCACTCTCTCCTCTTAACTCTCCCTGTGATGTCACTCTCTCCATAACTCTCTCCCTTTGACATCACTCTCTCCGTAACTCTCTCCCTGTGACATCACACTCTCCATAACTCTCTCTCTGTGTCATCTCACTCTCCATAACTCTTTCCGTGACATCACATTCTCCATAAATCTCAGTGACATCACAGTCTCCGTAACTCTCTCCTTGTGACATCACACTCTCCATAACTCTCTCCCTGTGACATCACACTCTCCATAACTCTCTCCCTGTAACATCACTCTCTTTCCATAACTCTCTCCCTGTGACATCACACTCTCTGTAACTCGTGCCTTGACATCACACTCTCCATAAGTCTCTCCCTGTGACATCACTCTTCGTAAATCTCTCCCTGTGGCATCACTCTCTCCATAACTCTCTCCCTGTGACATCACACTCTCCGTAACTCTCTCCCTGTGACATCACTCTCTCCGTAACTCTCTGCCTGTGACATCACAGTCTCCGTAATTCTCTCCTTGTGACATCGCACTCTCCATATCTCTCTCCCTGTGACATCACACTCTCCATAACTGTCTCCCTGTGACATCACTCTCTTTCCATAATTTTCTCCCTGTGACATCACACTCTCCGTAATTCGTGCCTTGACATCACACTCTCCATAACTCTCTCCCTGTGACATCACTCTTTGTAACTCTCTCCCTGTGACATCACACACTTCATAACTCTCTCCCTGTGACATCACACTCTCCATAACTCTCTCCGTGACATCACACTCTCCGTAACACTCTCCCTGTGACATCACACTCTCCATAAGTCTCTCCCTGTGACATCACTCTTCGTAAATCTCTCCCTGTGGCATCACACACTTCATAACTCTCTCCCTTGACATCACACTCTCCATAACTCTCTCCGTGTCATCACACTCTCCGTAACACTCTCCCTGTGACATCACACTCTCCATAACTCTCAACCTGTGACATCACACTCTCCGTAAATTTCTCCTTGTGACATCACCCTCTCCATAACTCTGTCCTTGTGAAATCACACTCTCGGTAACTCTCTCTCTGCGTCATCACACTCTCCATAACTATTTCCGTGACATCACATTCTCCATAACTCTCCGTGACATCACACTCTCCGTAATACTCTCCCTGTTACATCAAACTCTCCGTAACTCTCTCTCTGCGTCATCACACTCTCCATAACTCTTTCGGTGACATCACATTCTCCATAACTCTCCGTGACATCACACTCTCCGTAATACTCTCCCTGTTACATCAAACTCTCCGTAACTCTCTCCCTGTGACATCACACTCTCCGTAACTCTCTCTCTGAGACATCGCACTCTCTGTAACTCTCTCCTTGATATCACACTCCCTGTAACTCTCTCCTTGTGACATCACACTCTCTGTAACTCTCTCCTTGTGACATCACCCTCTCCATAATTCTCTGCTTGTGAAATTATTCTCTCCCCTTAACTCTCCCTGTGATGTCACTCTCTCCATAACTCTCTCCCTGTGACATCACACTCTCCATAACTCTCTCCCTGTGACATCACACTCTCCGTAACTCTCTCTCTGTGTTATCTCACTCTCCATAACTCTTTCCGTGACATCACATTCTCCATAAATCTCAGTGACATCACAGTCTCCGTAACTCTCTCCTTGTGAAATCACTCTCTCCCTTTAACTCTCCATGTGACATCACTCTATCCGTAACTCTCTGCCTGTGACATCACAGTCTCCGTAACTCTCTCCTTGTGACATCACACTCTCCATAACTCTCTCCCTGTGACATCACACTCTCCATAACTCTCTCCCTGTAACATCACTCTCTTTCCATAACTCTCTCCCTGTGACATCACACTCTCTGTAACTCGTGCCTTGACATCACACTCTCCATAAGTCTCTCCCTGTGACATCACTCTTCGTAAATCTCTCCCTGTGGCATCACACACTTCATAACTCTCTCCCTTGACATCACACTCTCCATAACTCTCTCCCTGTGACATCACTCTCTCCGTAACTCTCTGCCTGTGACATCACAGTCTCCGTAATTCTCTCCTTGTGACATCGCACTCTCCATATCTCTCTCCCTGTGACATCACACTCTCCATAACTGTCCCCCTGTGACATCACTCTCTTTCCATAATTTTCTCCCTGTGACATCACACTCTCCGTAATTCGTGCCTTGACATCACACTCTCCATAACTCTCTCCCTGTGACATCACTCTTTGTAACTCTCTCCCTGTGACATCACACACTTCATAACTCTCTCCCTGTGACATCACACTCTCCATAACTCTCTCCGTGACATCACACTCTCCGTAACACTCTCCCTGTGACATCACACTCTCCATAAGTCTCTCCCTGTGACATCACTCTTCGTAAATCTCTCCCTGTGGCATCACACACTTCATAACTCTCTCCCTTGACATCACACTCTCCATAACTCTCTCCGTGTCATCACACTCTCCGTAACACTCTCCCTGTGACATCACACTCTCCATAACTCTCAACCTGTGACATCACACTCTCCGTAAATTTCTCCTTGTGACATCACCCTCTCCATAACTCTGTCCTTGTGAAATCACACTCTCGGTAACTCTCTCTCTGCGTCATCACACTCTCCATAACTATTTCCGTGACATCACATTCTCCATAACTCTCCGTGACATCACACTCTCCGTAATACTCTCCCTGTTACATCAAACTCTCCGTAACTCTCTCTCTGCGTCATCACACTCTCCATAACTCTTTCCGTGACATCACATTCTCCATAACTCTCCGTGACATCACACTCTCCGTAATACTCTCCCTGTTACATCAAACTCTCCGTAACTCTCTCCCTGTGACATCACACTCTCCGTAACTCTCTCTCTGAGACATCGCACTCTCTGTAACTCTCTCCTTGATATCACACTCCCTGTAACTCTCTCCTTGTGACATCACACTCTCTGTAACTCTCTCCTTGTGACATCACCCTCTCCATAATTCTCTGCTTGTGAAATTATTCTCTCCCCTTAACTCTCCCTGTGATGTCACTCTCTCCATAACTCTCTCCCTGTGACATCACACTCTCCATAACTCTCTCCCTGTGACATCACACTCTCCGTAACTCTCTCTCTGTGTCATCACTCTCTCCCTAACACTCTGCCTGTGACATCACAGTCTCCGTAACTCACTCCTTGTGACATCACACACTCCATAAATCTCTCCCTGTGAAATCACTCTCTCCCCTTAACTCTCGCTGTGATGTCACTCTCTCCATAACTCTCTCCCTGTGACATCACACTCTCCGTAACTCTCTCCTTGATATCACCCTCTCTGTAACTCTCTCCCTGTGACATCACACTCTCCGTAACTCTCTCCCTGTCACATGACACTGTCCGTAACTCTCTCCTTTTGACATCACACTCTCCATAACTCTCTCCCTGTGACATCACACTCTCCATAATTCTCTCCCTGTGACATCACTCTCTCTCCGTAACTCTCTCCCTGTGGCATCACTCTCTCCCTAACACTCTGCCTGTGACATCACAGTCTCCGTAACTCACTCCTTGTGACATCACACACTCCATAAATCTCTCCCTGTGACATCACTCTCTCCGTAACTCTCTGGCTGTGACATCACAGTCTCTGTAACTCTCTCCTTGTGACATCACACTCTGCATAACTCTCTCCCTGTGACATCACACTCTTTCCATAACTCTCTCCCTGTGACATCACACTCTCCGTAACTCGTGCCTTGACATCACACTCTCCATAAGTCTCTCACTGTGACATCACTCTTCGTAAATCTCTCCCTGTGACATCACACACTTCATAACTCTCTCCCTGTGACATCACACTCTCCATAACTCTCTCCCTGTGACATCACACTGTCCGTAACTCTCTCTCTGTGTCATCACACTCTCCATAACTCTTTCCGTGACATCACATTCTCCATAACTTTCCGTGACATCACACTCTCCGTAACACTCTCCCTGTTACATCACACTCTCCGTAACTCTCTCCCTGTGACATCACACTCTCCGTAACTCTCTCCCTGTGACATCGCACTCTCCGTAACTCTCTCCCTGTGACATCACACTCTCCATAACTCTCTCCCTGTGACATCACACTCTTCGTAACGTTCTCCTTGTGACATCACCCTCTCCATAACTCTCTCCCTGCGATGTCACTCTCTCCATAACTCTCTCCCTGTGACATCACACTCTCCGTAACTCTCTCCCTGTGACATCACACTTTCCTAACTCTCTCCCTGTGACATCGCACTCTCCGTAACTCTCTCCCTGATATCACACTCTCTGTATCTCTCTCCTTGTGACATCACACTCTCCGTAACACTCTCCTTGTGACATCACCCTCTCCATAATTCTCTGCTTGTGAAATTATTCTCTCCCCTTAACTCTCCCTGTGATGTCACTCTCTCCATAACTCTCTCCCTGTAACATCACACTCTCCATAACTCTCTCCCTGTGACATCACACTCTCCGTAACTCTCTCTCTGTGTCATCTCAATCTCCATAACTCTTTCCGTGACATCACATTCTCCATAACTCTCAGTGACATCACACTCTCCGTAACACTCTCCCTGTGACATCACACTTCGTAACGTTCTCCTTGTGACATCATCCTCTCCATAACTCTCTCCCTGTTAAATCACTCTCTCCTCTTAACTCTCCCTGTGATGTCACTCTCTCCATAACTCTCTCCCTTTGACATCACTCTCTCCGTAACTCTCTCCCTGTGACATCACACTCTCCGTAACTCTCTCTTTGTGTCATCTCACTCTCCATAACTCTTTCTGTGAGATCACATTCTCCATAACTCTCAGTGACATCACAGTCTCCGTAACTCTCTCCTTGTGACATCACACTCTCCGTAACTCTCTCTCTGTGTCATCACACTCTCCATAACTCTTTCCGTGACATCACATTCTCCATAACTCTCCGTGACATCACACTCTCCGTAGCACTCTCCCTGTTACATCACACTCTCCGTAACTCTCTCCCTGTGACACATCACACTCTCCGTAACTCTCTCCCTGTGACATCGCACTCTCCGTAACTCTCTCCTTGATATCACACTCTCTGTAACTCTCTCCTTGTGACATCACACTCTCTGTAACACTCTCCTTGTGACATCACCCTCTCCATAATTCTCTGCTTGTGAAATTATTCTCTCCCCTTAACTCTCCCTGTGATGTCACTCTCTCCATAACTCTCTCCCTGTGACATCACACTCTCCATAACTCTCTCCCTGTGACATCACACTCTCCGTAACTCTCTCTCTGTGTCATCTCACTCTCCATAACTCTTTCCATGACATCACATTCTCCATAACTCTCAGTGACATCACACTCTCCGTAACACTCTCCCTGTGACATCACGCTCTCCATAACTCTCTCCCTGTGACATCACACTTCGTAAAGTTCTCCTTGTGACATCACCCTCTCCATAACTCTCTCCCTGTTAAATCACTCTCTCCTCTTAACTCTCCCTGTGATGTCACTCTCTCCATAAATCTCTCCCTTTGACATCACTCTCTCCGTAACTCTCTCCCTGTGACATCACACTCTCCGTAACTCTCACTCTGTGTCATCTCACTCTCCATAAATCTTTCTGTGAGATCACATTCTCCATAAATCTCAGTGACATCACAGTCTCTGTAACTCTCTCCTTGTGACATCACACACTCCATAACTCTCTCCCTGTGACAACACTCTCTCCGTAACTCTCTGCCTGTGACATCACAGTCTCCGTAACTCTCTCCTTGTGACATCACACTCTCCATAACTCTCTCCCAGTGACATCACACTCTCCATAACTCTCTCCCTGGAACATCACTCTCTTTCCATAACTCTCTCCCTGTGACATCACACTCTCCGTAACTCGTGCCTTGATATCACACTCTCCATAACTCTCTCCCTGTGAAATCACTCTCTCCCCTTAACTTTCGCTGTGATGTCACTCTCTCCATAACTCTCTCCCTGTGACATCACTCTTACCGTAACTCTCTCCCTGTGACATCACACTCTCCGTAACTCTCTCCTTGATATCACCCTCTCTGTAAATCTCTCCCTGTGACATCACACTCTCCGTAACTCTCTCCCTGTGACATGACACTCTCCGTAACTCTCTCCTTGTGACATCACACTCTCCATAACTCTCTCCCTGTCACATCTCACTCTCCATAATTCTCTCCCTGTGACATCACTCTCTCTCCGTAACTCTCTCCCTTTGGCATCACTCTCTCCCTAACACTCTGCCTGTGACATCACACTCTCCGTAACTCTCTCCTTGTGACATCACACACTCCATAAATCTCTCCCTGTGACATCACTCTCTCCGTAACTCTCTGCCTGTGACATCACAGTCTCCGTAACTCTCTCCTTGTGACATCACACTCTCCATAACTCTCTCCCTGTGACATCACACTCTCCATAACTCTCTCCCTGTGACATCACTCTCTTTCCATAACTCTCTCATTGTGACATCACACTCTCCGTAACTCGTGCCTTGACATCACACTCTCCATAACTCTCTACCTGTGACATCACTCTTCGTAACTCTCTCCCTGTGACATCACACACTTCATAACTCTCTCCCTGTGGCATCACACTCTCCGTAACTCTCTCTCTGTGTAATCTCACTCTCCATAACTCTTTCCGTGACATCACATTCTCCATAACTCTCAGTGAAATCACACTCTCCGTAACACTCTCCCTGTGACATCACACTCTCCATAACTCTCTCCCTGTGACATCACACTTCGTAACGTTCTCCTTGTGACATCACCCTCTCCATAACTCTCTCCCTGTTAAATCACTCTCTCCTCTTAACTCTCCCTGTGATGTCACTCTCTCCATAACTCTCTCCCTTGTGACATCACACTCTCCATAACTCTCTCCCTGTGACATCACACTCTCCATAACTCTCTCCCTGTGTCATCACGCTCTCCGTACCTTGTGCCTTGACATCACACACTTCATAACTCTCTCCCTGTGACATCACTCTCTCTCCATACCTCTCTCCCTGAGACATCACTCTCTCCCTGTAATGCTGTCCGTGACATCACTCTCTCTGTAACTCTCTCCTTGACATCACACTCTCCATAACTCTTTCCCTGTGACATCACTTTCTCCCTGTAACGCTCTCCCTGTGACATCACCCTCTCCATAATTCTCTGCTTGTGAAATTATTCTCTCCCCTTAACTCTCCCTGTGATGTCACTCTCTCCATAACTCTCTCCCTGTGACATCAAACTCTCCATAACTCTCTCCCTGTGACTTCACACTCTCCGTAACACTCTCTCTGTGTCATCTCACTCTCCATAACTCGTTCCGTGACATCACATTCTCCATAACTCTCAGTGACATCACACTCTCCGTAACACTCTCCCTGTGACATCACGCTCTCCATAACTCTCTCCCTGTGACATCACACTTTGTAACGTTCTCCTTGTGACATCACCCTCTCCATAACTCTCTCCCTGTTAAATCACTCTCTCCTCTTAACTCTCCCTGTGATGTCACTCTCTCCATAACTCTCTCCCTTTGACATCACTCTCTCCGTAGTTCTCTCCCTGTGACATCGCACTCTCCGTAACTTTCTCTCTGTGTCATCTCACTCTCCATAACTCTTTCCGTGAGATCACATTCTCCATAACTCTCCGTGCCATCACACTCTCCGTAACACTCTCCCTGTTACATCACACTCTCCGTAACTCTCTCCCTGTGACATCACACTCTCCGTATCTCTCTCCCTGTGACATCGCACTCTCCGTAACTCTCTCCTTGATCTCACACTCTCTGTAACACTCTCCTTGTGACATCACCCTCTCCATAATTCTCTGCTTGTGAAATTATTCTCTCCCCTTAACTCTCCCTGTGATGTCACTCTCTCCATAACTCTCTCCCTGTGACATCTCACTCTCCATAACTCTTTCCGTGAGATCACATTCTCCATAACTCTCAGTGACATCACAGTCTCCGTAACTCTCTCCTTGTGACATCACACACTCCATAACTCTCTCCCTGTGACATCAGTCTCTCCGTAATTCTCTGCCTGTGACATCACAGTCTCCGTAACTCTCTCCTTGTGACATCACACTCTCCATAACTCTCTCCCAGTGACATCACACTCTCCGTAACACTCTCCCTGTGACATCACACTCTCCATAACTCTCTCCCTGTGACATCACACTTCGTAACGTTCTCCTTGTGACATCACCCTCTCCATAACTCTCTCCCTGTGAAATCACTCTCTCCTCTTAACTCCCCCTGTGATGTCTCTCTCTCCATAACTCTCTCCCTTTGACATCACTCTCTCCGTAACTCTCTCCCTGTGACATCACACTCTTCGTAACTCTCTCTCTGTGTCATCTCACTCTCCATAACTCTTTCTGTGAGATCACATTCTCCATAACTCTCCGTGCCATCACACTCTCCGTAACACTCTCCCTGTGACATCACACTCTCCGTAACTCTCTCTCTGTGACATCGCACTCTCCGTAACTCTCTCCTTGATCTCACACTCTCTGTAACACTCTCCCTGTGACATCACACTCTCCATAATTCTCTGCTTGTGAAATTATGCTCTCCCCTTAACTCTCCCTGTGATGTCACTCTCTCCATAACTCTCTCCCTGTGACATCACACTCTCCATAACTCTCTCCCTGTGACATCACACTCTCCGTAACTCTCTCTCTGTGTCATCTCACTCTCCATAACTCTTTCCGTGACATCACATTCTCCATAACTCTCAGTGACATCACACTCTCCGTAACACTCTTCCTGTGACATCACACTCTCCATAACTCTCTCCCTGTGACATCACACTTCGTAACGTTCTCCTTGTGACATCACCCTCTCCATAACTCTCTCCCTCTGAAATCACTCTCTCCTCTTAACTCTCCCTGTGATGTCACTCTCTCCATAACTCTCTCCCTTTGACATCACTCTCTCCGTAACTCTCTCCCTGTGACATCACACTCTCTGTAACTCTCTCTCTGTGTCATCTCACTCTCCATAACTCTTTCCATGAGATCACATTCTCCATAACTCTCTGTGACATCACAGTCTCCGTAACTGTCTCCTTGTGACATCACACACTCCATATCTCTCTCCCTGTGACATCACTCTCTCCGTAATTCTCTGCCTGTGACATCACAGTCTCCGTAACTCTCTCCTTGTGACATCACACTCACCATAACTCACTCCCAGTGACATCACACTCTCCGTAACACTCTCCCTGTGACATCACACTCTCCATAACTCTCTCCCTGTGACATCACACTTCGTAACGTTCTCCTTGTGACATCACCCTCTCCATAACTCTCTCCCTCTGAAATCACTCTCTCCTCTTAACTCTCCCTGTGATGTCACTCTCTCCATAACTCTCTCCCTTTGACATCACTCTCTCCGTAACTCTCTCCCTGTGACATCACACTCTCTGTAACTCTCTCTCTGTGTCATCTCACTCTCCATAACTCTTTCTGTGAGATCACATTCTCCATAACTCTCAGTGACATCACAGTCTCCGTAACTGTCTCCTTGTGACATCACACACTCCATATCTCTCTCCCTGTGACATCACTCTCTCCGTAATTCTCTGCCTGTGACATCACAGTCTCCGTAACTCTCTCCTTGTGACATCACACATTCCATAACTCTGTTCCTGTGACATCTCTCTCTCCGTAACTCTCTGCCTGTGACATCACAATCTCCGTAACTCTCTCCTTGTGACATCACACTCTCCATAACTCTCTCCCTGTGACATCTCACTCTCCATAACTCTCTCCCTGTGACATCACTCTCTTTCCATAACTCACTCCCTGTGTCATCACGCTCTCCGTACCTTGTGCCTTGACATCACACTCTCCATAACTCTCTCCTTGTGAAATCACTCTCTCCCTTTAACTCTCCCTGTGATGTCACTCTCTCCATAACTCTCTCCCTGTGACATCACACTCTCCATAACTGTCTCCTTGTGAAATCACTCTCTCCCCTTAAATCTCCCTTTGATGTCACTCTCTCGATAACTCTCTCCCTGTAACGCTCTCAATGTGACATCACACTCTCCGTAACTCTCTCCCAGTGACATCACACTCTCCGTAACACTCTCCCTGTGACATCACACTCTCCATAACTCTCTCCTTGTGACATCACACTCTCCGTAACTCGTGCCTTGACATCACACTCTCCATAACTCTCTCCTTGTGAAATCACTCTCTCCCCTTAACTCTCGCTGTGATGTCACTCTCTCCATAACTCTCTCCCTGTGACATCACACTCTCCGTAACTCTCTCCTTGATATCACCCTCTCTGTAACTCTCTCCCTGTGACATCACACTCTCCGTAACTCTCTCCCTGTCACATGACACTCTCCGTAACTCTCTCCTTTTGACATCACACTCTCCATAACTCTCTCCCTGTGACATCACACTCTCCATAATTCTCTCCCTGTGTCATCACTCTCTCTCCATAACTCTCTCCCTGTGGCATCACTCTCTCCCTAACACTCTGCCTGTGACATCACAGTCTCCGTAACTCACTCCTTGTGACATCACACACTCCATAACTCTCTCCCTGTGACATCACACTCTCCGTAACTCTCTCTCTGTGTCATCTCACTCTCCATAACTCTTTCCGTGACATCACATTCTCCATAACTCTCAGTGACATCACACTCTCTGTAACACTCTTCCTGTGACATCACACTCTCCATAACTCTCTCCCTGTGACATCACACTTCGTAAAGTTCTCCTTGTGACATCACCCTCTCCATAACTCTCTCCCTGTTAAATCACTCTCTCCTCTTAATTCTCCCTGTGATGTCACTCTCTCCATAACTCTCTCCCTTTGACATCACTCTCTCCGTAACTCTCTCCCTGTGACATCAAACTCTCCGTAACTTTCTCTCTGTGTCATCTCACTCTCCATAACTCTTTCCATGAGATCACATTCTCCATAACTCTCTGTGACATCACAGTCTCCGTAACTGTCTCCTTGTGACATCACACACTCCATATCTCTCTCCCTGTGACATCACTCTCTCCGTAATTCTCTGCCTGTGACATCACAGTCTCCGTAACTCTCTCCTTGTGACATCACACTCACCATAACTCACTCCCAGTGACATCACACTCTCCGTAACACTCTCCCTGTGACATCACACTCTCCATAACTCTCTCCCTGTGACATCACACTTCGTAACGTTCTCCTTGTGACATCACCCTCTCCATAACTCTCTCCCTCTGAAATCACTCTCTCCTCTTAACTCTCCCTGTGATGTCACTCTCTCCATAACTCTCTCCCTTTGACATCACTCTCTCCGTAACTCTCTCCCTGTGACATCAAACTCTCTGTAACTCTCTCTCTGTGTCATCTCACTCTCCATAACTCTTTCTGTGAGATCACATTCTCCATAACTCTCAGTGACATCACAGTCTCCGTAACTGTCTCCTTGTGACATCACACACTCCATATCTCTCTCCCTGTGACATCACTCTCTCCGTAATTCTCTGCCTGTGACATCACAGTCTCCGTAATTCTCTCCTTGTGACATCACACTCACCATAACTCTCTCCCAGTGACATCACACTCTCCGTAACACTCTCCCTGTGACATCACACTCTCCATAACTCTCTCCCTGTGACATCACACTTCGTAACGTTCTCCTTGTGACATCACCCTCTCCATAACTCTCTCCCTCTGAAATCACTCTCTCCTCTTAACTCTCCCTGTGATGTCACTCTCTCCATAACTCTCTCCCTTTGACATCACTCTCTCCGTAACTCTCTCCCTGTGACATCACACTCTCTGTAACTCTCTCTCTGTGTCATCTCACTCTCCATAACTCTTTCTGTGAGATCACATTCTCCATAACTCTCAGTGACATCACAGTCTCCATAACTGTCTCCTTGTGACATCACACACTCCATAACTCTCTCCCTGTGACATCACTCTCTCCGTAACTCTCTGCCTGTGACATCACAGTCTTCGTAACTCTCTCCTTGTGACATCACACTCTCCATAACTCTCTCCCAGTGACATCACACTCTCCATAACACTCTCCCTGTGACATCACTCTCTTTCCATAACTCTCTCCCTGTGACATCACACTCTCCGTAACTCGTGCCTTGACATCACACTCTCCATAACTCTCTCCTTGTGAAATCACTCTCTCCCCTTAACTCTCGCTGTGATGTCACTCTCTCCATAACTCTCTCCCTGTGACATCACACTCTCCGTAACTCTCTCCTTGATATCACCCTCTCTGTAACTCTCTCCCTGTGACATCACACTCTCCGTAACTCTCTCCCTGTCACATGACACTCTCCGTAACTCTCTCCTTTTGACATCACACTCTCCATAACTCTCTCCCTGTGACATCACACTCTCCATAATTCTCTCCCTGTGACATCACTCTCTCTCCGTAACTCTCTCCCTGTGGCATCACTCTCTCCCTAACACTCTGCCTGTGACATCACAGTCTCCGTAACTCACTCCTTGTGACATCACACACTCCATAAATCTCTCCCTGTGACATCACTCTCTCCGTAACTCTCTGGCTGTGACATCACAGTCTCCGTAACTCTCTCCTTGTGACATCACACTCTGCATAACTCTCTCCCTGTGACATCACACTCTTTCCATAAATCTCTCCCTGTGACATCACACTCTCCGTAACTCGTGCCTTGACATCACACTCTCCATAAGTCTCTCACTGTGACATCACTCTTCGTAAATCTCTCCCTGTGACATCACACACTTCATAACTCTCTCCCTGTGACATCACACTCTCCATAACTCTCTCCCTGTGACATCACACTGTCCGTAACTCTCTCTCTGTGTCATCACACTCTCCATAACTCTTTCCGTGACATCACATTCTCCATAACTTTCCGTGACATCACACTCTCCGTAACACTCTCCCTGTTACATCACACTCTCCATAACTCTCTCCCTGTGACATCACACTTCGTAAAGTTCTCCTTGTGACATCACCCTCTCCATAACTCTCTCCCTGTTAAATCACTCTCTCCTCTTAACTCTCCCTGTGATGTCACTCTCTCCATAACTCTCTCCCTTTGACATCACTCTCTCCGTAACTCTCTCCCTGTGACATCAAACTCTCCGTAACTTTCTCTCTGTGTCATCTCACTCTCCATAACTCTTTCCATGAGATCACATTCTCCATAACTCTCTGTGACATCACAGTCTCCGTAACTGTCTCCTTGTGACATCACACACTCCATATCTCTCTCCCTGTGACATCACTCTCTCCGTAATTCTCTGCCTGTGACATCACAGTCTCCGTAACTCTCTCCTTGTGACATCACACTCACCATAACTCACTCCCAGTGACATCACACTCTCCGTAACACTCTCCCTGTGACATCACACTCTCCATAACTCTCTCCCTGTGACATCACACTTCGTAACGTTCTCCTTGTGACATCACCCTCTCCATAACTCTCTCCCTCTGAAATCACTCTCTCCTCTTAACTCTCCCTGTGATGTCACTCTCTCCATAACTCTCTCCCTTTGACATCACTCTCTCCGTAACTCTCTCCCTGTGACATCAAACTCTCTGTAACTCTCTTTCTGTGTCATCTCACTCTCCATAACTCTTTCTGTGAGATCACATTCTCCATAACTCTCAGTGACATCACAGTCTCCGTAACTGTCTCCTTGTGACATCACACACTCCATATCTCTCTCCCTGTGACATCACTCTCTCCGTAATTCTCTGCCTGTGACATCACAGTCTCCGTAATTCTCTCCTTGTGACATCACACTCACCATAACTCTCTCCCAGTGACATCACACTCTCCGTAACACTCTCCCTGTGACATCACACTCTCCATAACTCTCTCCCTGTGACATCACACTTCGTAACGTTCTCCTTGTGACATCACCCTCTCCATAACTCTCTCCCTCTGAAATCACTCTCTCCTCTTAACTCTCCCTGTGATGTCACTCTCTCCATAACTCTCTCCCTTTGACATCACTCTCTCCGTAACTCTCTCCCTGTGACATCACACTCTCTGTAACTCTCTCTCTGTGTCATCTCACTCTCCATAACTCTTTCTGTGAGATCACATTCTCCATAACTCTCAGTGACATCACAGTCTCCATAACTGTCTCCTTGTGACATCACACACTCCATAACTCTCTCCCTGTGACATCACTCTCTCCGTAACTCTCTGCCTGTGACATCACAGTCTTCGTAACTCTCTCCTTGTGACATCACACTCTCCATAACTCTCTCCCAGTGACATCACACTCTCCATAACACTCTCCCTGTGACATCACTCTCTTTCCATAACTCTCTCCCTGTGACATCACACTCTCCGTAACTCGTGCCTTGACATCACACTCTCCATAACTCTCTCCTTGTGAAATCACTCTCTCCCCTTAACTCTCGCTGTGATGTCACTCTCTCCATAACTCTCTCCCTGTGACATCACACTCTCCGTAACTCTCTCCTTGATATCACCCTCTCTGTAACTCTCTCCCTGTGACATCACACTCTCCGTAACTCTCTCCCTGTCACATGACACTCTCCGTAACTCTCTCCTTTTGACATCACACTCTCCATAACTCTCTCCCTGTGACATCACACTCTCCATAATTCTCTCCCTGTGACATCACTCTCTCTCCGTAACTCTCTCCCTGTGGCATCACTCTCTCCCTAACACTCTGCCTGTGACATCACAGTCTCCGTAACTCACTCCTTGTGACATCACACACTCCATAAATCTCTCCCTGTGACATCACTCTCTCCGTAACTCTCTGGCTGTGACATCACAGTCTCCGTAACTCTCTCCTTGTGACATCACACTCTGCATAACTCTCTCCCTGTGACATCACACTCTTTCCATAAATCTCTCCCTGTGACATCACACTCTCCGTAACTCGTGCCTTGACATCACACTCTCCATAAGTCTCTCACTGTGACATCACTCTTCGTAAATCTCTCCCTGTGACATCACACACTTCATAACTCTCTCCCTGTGACATCACACTCTCCATAACTCTCTCCCTGTGACATCACACTGTCCGTAACTCTCTCTCTGTGTCATCACACTCTCCATAACTCTTTCCGTGACATCACATTCTCCATAACTTTCCGTGACATCACACTCTCCGTAACACTCTCCCTGTTACATCACACTCTCCGTAACTCTCTCCCTGTGACATCACACTCTCCGTAACTCTCTCCCTGTGACATCGCACTCTCCGTAACTCTCTCCCTGTGACATCACACTCTCCATAACTCTCTCCCTGTGACATCACACTCTTCGTAACGTTCTCCTTGTGACATCACCCTCTCCATAACTCTCTCCCTGCGATGTCACTCTCTCCATAACTCTCTCCCTGTGACATCACACTCTCCGTAACTCTCTCCCTGTGACATCACACTTTCCTAACTCTCTCCCTGTGACATCGCACTCTCCGTAACTCTCTCCCTGATATCACACTCTCTGTATCTCTCTCCTTGTGACATCACACTCTCCGTAACACTCTCCTTGTGACATCACCCTCTCCATAATTCTCTGCTTGTGAAATTATTCTCTCCCCTTAACTCTCCCTGTGATGTCACTCTCTCCATAACTCTCTCCCTGTAACATCACACTCTCCATAACTCTCTCCCTGTGACATCACACTCTCCGTAACTCTCTCTCTGTGTCATCTCAATCTCCATAACTCTTTCCGTGACATCACATTCTCCATAACTCTCAGTGACATCACACTCTCCGTAACACTCTCCCTGTGACATCACACTTCGTAACGTTCTCCTTGTGACATCACCCTCTCCATAACTCTCTCCCTGTTAAATCACTCTCTCCTCTTAACTCTCCCTGTGATGTCACTCTCTCCATAACTCTCTCCCTTTGACATCACTCTCTCCGTAACTCTCTCCCTGTGACATCACACTCTCCGTAACTCTCTCTTTGTGTCATCTCACTCTCCATAACTCTTTCTGTGAGATCACATTCTCCATAACTCTCAGTGACATCACAGTCTCCGTAACTCTCTCCTTGTGACATCACACTCTCCGTAACTCTCTCTCTGTGTCATCACACTCTCCATAACTCTTTCCGTGACATCACATTCTCCATAACTCTCCGTGACATCACACTCTCCGTAGCACTCTCCCTGTTACATCACACTCTCCGTAACTCTCTCCCTGTGACACATCACACTCTCCGTAACTCTCTCCCTGTGACATCGCACTCTCCGTAACTCTCTCCTTGATATCACACTCTCTGTAACTCTCTCCTTGTGACATCACACTCTCTGTAACACTCTCCTTGTGACATCACCCTCTCCATAATTCTCTGCTTGTGAAATTATTCTCTCCCCTTAACTCTCCCTGTGATGTCACTCTCTCCATAACTCTCTCCCTGTGACATCACACTCTCCATAACTCTCTCCCTGTGACATCACACTCTCCGTAACTCTCTCTCTGTGTCATCTCACTCTCCATAACTCTTTCCATGACATCACATTCTCCATAACTCTCAGTGACATCACACTCTCCGTAACACTCTCCCTGTGACATCACGCTCTCCATAACTCTCTCCCTGTGACATCACACTTCGTAAAGTTCTCCTTGTGACATCACCCTCTCCATAACTCTCTCCCTGTTAAATCACTCTCTCCTCTTAACTCTCCCTGTGATGTCACTCTCTCCATAAATCTCTCCCTTTGACATCACTCTCTCCGTAACTCTCTCCCTGTGACATCACACTCTCCGTAACTCTCACTCTGTGTCATCTCACTCTCCATAAATCTTTCTGTGAGATCACATTCTCCATAAATCTCAGTGACATCACAGTCTCTGTAACTCTCTCCTTGTGACATCACACACTCCATAACTCTCTCCCTGTGACAACACTCTCTCCGTAACTCTCTGCCTGTGACATCACAGTCTCCGTAACTCTCTCCTTGTGACATCACACTCTCCATAACTCTCTCCCAGTGACATCACACTCTCCATAACTCTCTCCCTGGAACATCACTCTCTTTCCATAACTCTCTCCCTGTGACATCACACTCTCCGTAACTCGTGCCTTGATATCACACTCTCCATAACTCTCTCCCTGTGAAATCACTCTCTCCCCTTAACTTTCGCTGTGATGTCACTCTCTCCATAACTCTCTCCCTGTGACATCACTCTTACCGTAACTCTCTCTCTGTGACATCACACTCTCCGTAACTCTCTCCTTGATATCACCCTCTCTGTAAATCTCTCCCTGTGACATCACACTCTCCGTAACTCTCTCCCTGTGACATGACACTCTCCGTAACTCTCTCCTTGTGACATCACACTCTCCATAACTCTCTCCCTGTCACATCTCACTCTCCATAATTCTCTCCCTGTGACATCACTCTCTCTCCGTAACTCTCTCCCTTTGGCATCACTCTCTCCCTAACACTCTGCCTGTGACATCACACTCTCCGTAACTCTCTCCTTGTGACATCACACACTCCATAAATCTCTCCCTGTGACATCACTCTCTCCGTAACTCTCTGCCTGTGACATCACACTCTCCATAACTCTCTCCCTGTGACATCACACTCTCCATAACTCTCTCCCTGTGACATCACTCTCTTTCCATAACTCTCTCATTGTGACATCACACTCTCCGTAACTCGTGCCTTGACATCACACTCTCCATAACTCTCTACCTGTGACATCACTCTTCGTAACTCTCTCCCTGTGACATCACACACTTCATAACTCTCTCCCTGTGGCATCACACTCTCCGTAACTCTCTCTCTGTGTAATCTCACTCTCCATAACTCTTTCCGTGACATCACATTCTCCATAACTCTCAGTGAAATCACACTCTCCGTAACACTCTCCCTGTGACATCACACTCTCCATAACTCTCTCCCTGTGACATCACACTTCGTAACGTTCTCCTTGTGACATCACCCTCTCCATAACTCTCTCCCTGTTAAATCACTCTCTCCTCTTAACTCTCCCTGTGATGTCACTCTCTCCATAACTCTCTCCCTTGTGACATCACACTCTCCATAACTCTCTCCCTGTGACATCACACTCTCCATAACTCTCTCCCTGTGTCATCACGCTCTCCGTACCTTGTGCCTTGACATCACACACTTCATAACTCTCTCCCTGTGACATCACTCTCTCTCCATACCTCTCTCCCTGAGACATCACTCTCTCCCTGTAATGCTGTCCGTGACATCACTCTCTCTGTAACTCTCTCCTTGACATCACACTCTCCATAACTCTTTCCCTGTGACATCACTTTCTCCCTGTAACGCTCTCCCTGTGACATCACCCTCTCCATAATTCTCTGCTTGTGAAATTATTCTCTCCCCTTAACTCTCCCTGTGATGTCACTCTCTCCATAACTCTCTCCCTGTGACATCAAACTCTCCATAACTCTCTCCCTGTGACTTCACACTCTCCGTAACACTCTCTCTGTGTCATCTCACTCTCCATAACTCGTTCCGTGACATCACATTCTCCATAACTCTCAGTGACATCACACTCTCCGTAACACTCTCCCTGTGACATCACGCTCTCCATAACTCTCTCCCTGTGACATCACACTTTGTAACGTTCTCCTTGTGACATCACCCTCTCCATAACTCACTCCCTGTTAAATCACTCTCTCCTCTTAACTCTCCCTGTGATGTCACTCTCTCCATAACTCTCTCCCTTTGACATCACTCTCTCCGTAGTTCTCTCCCTGTGACATCGCACTCTCCGTAACTTTCTCTCTGTGTCATCTCACTCTCCATAACTCTTTCCGTGAGATCACATTCTCCATAACTCTCCGTGCCATCACACTCTCCGTAACACTCTCCCTGTTACATCACACTCTCCGTAACTCTCTCCCTGTGACATCACACTCTCCGTATCTCTCTCCCTGTGACATCGCACTCTCCGTAACTCTCTCCTTGATCTCACACTCTCTGTAACACTCTCCTTGTGACATCACCCTCTCCATAATTCTCTGCTTGTGAAATTATTCTCTCCCCTTAACTCTCCCTGTGATGTCACTCTCTCCATAACTCTCTCCCTGTGACATCTCACTCTCCATAACTCTTTCCGTGAGATCACATTCTCCATAACTCTCAGTGACATCACAGTCTCCGTAACTCTCTCCTTGTGACATCACACACTCCATAACTCTCTCCCTGTGACATCAGTCTCTCCGTAATTCTCTGCCTGTGACATCACAGTCTCCGTAACTCTCTCCTTGTGACATCACACTCTCCATAACTCTCTCCCAGTGACATCACACTCTCCGTAACACTCTCCCTGTGACATCACACTCTCCATAACTCTCTCCCAGTGACATCACACTTCGTAACGTTCTCCTTGTGACATCACCCTCTCCATAACTCTCTCCCTGTGAAATCACTCTCTCCTCTTAACTCCCCCTGTGATGTCTCTCTCTCCATAACTCTCTCCCTTTGACATCACTCTCTCCGTAACTCTCTCCCTGTGACATCACACTCTTCGTAACTCTCTCTCTGTGTCATCTCACTCTCCATAACTCTTTCTGTGAGATCACATTCTCCATAACTCTCCGTGCCATCACACTCTCCGTAACACTCTCCCTGTGACATCACACTCTCCGTAACTCTCTCTCTGTGACATCGCACTCTCCGTAACTCTCTCCTTGATCTCACACTCTCTGTAACACTCTCCCTGTGACATCACACTCTCCATAATTCTCTGCTTGTGAAATTATGCTCTCCCCTTAACTCTCCCTGTGATGTCACTCTCTCCATAACTCTCTCCCTGTGACATCACACTCTCCATAACTCTCTCCCTGTGACATCACACTCTCCGTAACTCTCTCTCTGTGTCATCTCACTCTCCATAACTCTTTCCGTGACATCACATTCTCCATAACTCTCAGTGACATCACACTCTCCGTAACACTCTTCCTGTGACATCACACTCTCCATAACTCTCTCCCTGTGACATCACACTTCGTAACGTTCTCCTTGTGACATCACCCTCTCCATAACTCTCTCCCTCTGAAATCACTCTCTCCTCTTAACTCTCCCTGTGATGTCACTCTCTCCATAACTCTCTCCCTTTGACATCACTCTCTCCGTAACTCTCTCCCTGTG
>JANJGN010002657.1:0-63495 GCA_026770705.1 Isurus oxyrinchus
CATCCATCCACCCCGTTGGTTTTTCAACCACCCACCCCCTCGCTCGTTCACCCACCCATCCCCTCTCTCGTTTGTTCCCGCATCCACCCACCCACCCCCTTGCTCACTCGCTTGTTCACCCACCCACCCACTTGCTCGCTCGCTCTTTCACCCGACCACCCCACACCGTCGCTCGCTCGTTCACCCAACCACCCAACCCCTCGCTCGCTCGTTCACACAACAACCCACACCCTCGTTCATTCACCCACCCACTCGCTCGTTCGTTCTCCCGTCCACGCTGCCCCTCGCTAGTTCACTCACCCGCTCACTCTTACACCCACCTCCCTCGTTCACACATGCAGCCCCACGCTCGTTCACCCACCCAGCCACCCACACACCCACTCCTACGCTCGTTCACCCACCCAGCCACACGCTCGTTCGCCCATCCACCCCTCCCTCATTCACCTTCCCACTCAAAAGCCCCCTCGCTCATTCACCAACCCACAACCACCCTCGCTTGTTCACCCATCCTAACACCCTTCGCTCGTTCACCCCCATCGCTCATTCACCCACACACCCACCCACCCCCTCGCTCATTCACCTACCCACCCACCCCCTCGCTCATTCACCTACCCACCCATCCCTTGCTCATTCACTCACCCACCCACCCATGCCATCATTCATTCAGCCACCCACCCACAGCCTCGCTCATTCACCCACTCACCCACCGCCTTGCTCTTTCAACTAACCCCTCGCTGATTCACCCTGTCCCTCACTCATTCACGTACCCCCTCGCTCATTCACCCACCCCCTCGCTCAATCACCATCCCACCCACCCCCTCGTTCATTCACCCACCCACACACCCACACCCTCGCTCATTCACACAAACACCCACCCACCCCCTCGCTCATTCACCCACCCACCAACCCAGCCCCTCGATCATTCACCCACCCCCCTCGCTTAATCAACCACCCTCTCGCTCGATCACCCAACCACCCACCCATCCCCTCACTCTTTCACCCTTCCACCTGACCACCACTCGCACATTCACCCACCTGCCCACCCACCCCTCACTCATTCACCCAACCGCCCGCCCACCCCACGCTCATTCACCCGCACACCCACCCACCCCCTGGTCATTCACCCACCCACCCACCCCCTCGTTCATTCACGCACCCATCCACCCCTCGCTCATTCACCCACCCACCCACGCCCTCGCTCATTCAGCCACCCACCCACCCCCTCGCTCATTCACCCACTCACCCACCCCCTCGCTCTTTCAACCAACCCCTCGCTGATTCACCCTGTCCCTCGCTCATTCACGTATCCCCTCGCTCATTCACCCACCACCTCACTCTATCACCATCCCACCCACCCCCTCGCTCATTCACCCACCCACCAACCCAGCCCCTCGATCATTCACCCACCCCCCTCGCTCAATCAACCACCCTCTCGCTCGATCACCCAACCACCCACCCATCCCCTCACTCTTTCACCCACCCACCTGACCACCACTCGCACATTCACCCACCTGCCCACCCACCCATCGCTCATTCACCCAACCGCCCGCCACCCCACGCTCATTCACCCGCACACCCACCCACCCCCTGGGTAATTCACCCACCCAGCCACCCCCTCACTCAATCAAACACTCACCTCCTCACTCTATCACCCGCCGCTCTGACCCCTTGCTCTTTCACCCACCTCCTCACACTTTCACCTACCCACCCAACCATACCCTCGCTCATTCACCTACCCACCCACCCCCTCGCTCATTCACCCACCCACCCACGCCTACACTCATTCAGCCACCCACCCACACCCTCGCTCATTCACCCACTCACCCACCCCCTCACTCTTTCAACCAACCCCTCGCTGATTCACCCTGTCCCTCGCTCATTCACGTATCCCCTCGCTCATTCACCCACCCCCTCGCTCAATCACCATCCCACCCACCCCCTCGTTCATTCACCCACCCACACACCCACCCTCACGCTCATTCACACAAACACCCATCCACCCCCTCGCTCATTCACCCACCCACCAACCCAGCCCCTCAATCATTCATCCACCCCCTCGCTCAATCAACCACCCTCTCGCTCGATCACCCAACCACCCACCCATCCCCTCACTCTTTCACCCACCCACCTGACCACCACTCGCACATTCACCCACCTGCCCACCCACCCATCGCTCATTCACCCAACCGCCCGCCCACCCCACGCTCATTCACCCGCACACCCACCCACCCCCTGGGTCATTCACCCACCCACCCACCCACCCCCCTCGCTCAGTCAAACACCCACCTCCTCACTCTATCACCTGCCGCTCTGACCCCTTGCTCTTTCACCCACCTCCTCACTCATTCACCCACCCACCCAGCCCCTCGCTCAATCAAACACCCACCTCCTCACTCTTTCACCCGATGCTCTAACCCCTTGCTCTTTCACCCACCTTCTCACTCTTTCACCCACACACCCACCCATCCCCTCGCTCATTCACCCAACACTTGCTCAATCACCCACGCACCCCCTCACTCTTTAAACCACTCGCCCGCCCACCCCTCGCTCATTCACCCACCCGCCCGCCCACCCCTCGCTCATACACCCAGCCGCCCGCCCACCCCTCACTCATTCACCCACCCGCCCGCCCACCCCTCGCTCATTCACCCACCCGCCCGCCCACTCCTCGCTCATTCACCCAGCCGCCCGCCCACCCCTCGATCATTCACCCTCCCGCCCACCCCTCGCTCATTCACTCACCCACCGCTCATTCACACACCCACCCACCCACCCCTCGCTCATTCACCCACCCACCCACCCACCCCACGCTCGTTCACCCACCCGCCCGCCCACACCACGCTCATTCACCAACCCGCCCACCCACACCTCACTCATTCACCCACCCCTCGCTCATTCACCAACCCAATCACCCCTCGCTCATTCACCCACCCCTCGATCATTCACCCACCCACCCACCCCTTGCTCATTCACCCACTCACCCAGCCACCCACCCCTCGCACATTCGCTCACCCCTCGCTCATTCACCCACCCACCCACCCCCTCGCTCATTCACCCCCCCACCCAACCCCTCGCTCATTCACCCACCCACCCATACCCTCGCTCATTCACCTACCCACCCACCCCCTCGCTCATTCACCCACCCACCCACGCCCACACTCATTCAGCCACCCACCCACAGCCTCGCTCATTCACCCACTCACCCACCCCCTCGCTCTTTCAACCAACCCCTCGCTGATTCACCCTGTCCCTCGCTCATTCACGTATCCCGTCGTTCATTCACCCACCCCCTCGCTCAATCACCATCCCACCCACCCCCTCGTTCATTCACCCACCCACACACCCACCCTCTCGCTCATTCACACAAACACCCACCCACCCCCTCGCTCAATCACCCACCCACCAACCCAGCCCCTCGATCATTCACCCACCCCCTCGCTCAATCAACCACCCTCTCGCTCGATCACCCAACCACCCACCCACCCCCTCGCTCACTCGTTCACCCACCCACCCCCTCACTCGGTCGTTCACCCACCCACCCACCCAACCCCTCGCTCGCTCGTTCACCCACCCACCCACCCCCTCGGTCGCTCGTTCATCCACCCACCCAACCCCTCGCTCGCTCGTTCACCCACCCACCCACCCACCCCCTCGCTCGCTCGTTCACCCACCCACCCACCCACCCCCTCGCTCGCTCGTTCACCCACCCACCCACCCACCCCCTCGCTCGCTCGTTCACCCACCCACCCACCCACCCCCTCGCTCGCTCGTTCACCCACCCCCCCCCACTCGCTCGTTCACCCACACACCCCCTCGCTCGTTCACCCACCCACCCTCTCGCTTGTTCACCCACCCCCTCGCTCGTTCATCCATCCACCCCGTTGGTTTTTCAACCACCCACCCCCTCGCTCGTTCACCCACCCATTCCCTCTCTCGTTTGTTCCCGCATCCACCCACCCACCCCCTTGCTCACTCGCTTGTTCACCCACCCACCCACTTGCTCGCTCGCTCTTTCACCCGACCACCCACACCGTCGCTCGCTCGTTCACCCAACCACCCAACCCCTCGCTCGCTCGTTCACACAACAACCCACACCCTCGTTCATTCACCCACCCACTCGCTCGTTCGTTCACCCGTCCACGCTGCCCCTCGCTAGTTCACTCACCCGCTCACTCTTACACCCACCTCCCTCGTTCACACATGCAGCCCCACGCTCGTTCACCCACCCAGCCACCCACACACCCACTCCTACGCTCGTTCACCCACCCAGCCACACGCTCGTTCGCCCATCCACCCCTCCCTCATTCACCTTCCCACTCAAAAGCCCCCTCGCTCATTCACCAACCCACAACCACCCTCGCTTGTTCACCCATCCTAACACCCTTCGCTCGTTCATCCCCTCGCTCATTCACCCACACACCCACCCAGCCCCTCGCTCATTCACCCACCCACCCACCCCCTCGCTCGTTCACCCACCCACCCACCCCATCGCTCGTTCATCCACCCACACACCCACCACCTCGTTCGTTCACCCACCCAGCCACACACCACCTCGTTCGTTCACCCACGCACCCACCCCCTCGCTCGTTCACACACCCACCAACCCACCCACCCCCTCGCTCGTTGACCCACCCACTCGCACGTTCGTTCACTCACCCACCCACCCCCTCGCTCGTCTCGTTCACCCACTCACCCACCCATACCCTTGCTCATTCGTACACCCACCCCTTCGGTTTGTCAACCACCCACCCCCTCATTCGCTCACCCCACCCACCCCCTCGCTTATTCGTTCATGCCTCCTCCCACCCTCCCCTTCACTCATTCATTCAACCAACCCCTCGCTCATTCGTTCACCCACCCACCCAGACCCTCGCTCATTCTTTCTCCCACCCCCTTGCTCGCTCGTTCACCCACCCACCCACCCATCACCGCGCTCGCCTCGCTCGTTCACCCACCCACCAACCCCCTCGCTCACTCGTTCACCCAACCACCCACACGGTCGCTCGCTCGCTCATTCACCCACCCACCCACCCGCTCTCTCGCTCGCATGCTCACCCACCCACCCCCACGCTCGTTCACCCAACCACATCCTCACTCATTCACCCACCCCCTCACCCACCCCTCGCTCATTCACCCACCCACCCCCTCGCACTTTCACCCCCCCCACACCCTCAGATTTTCAAACACCCACCCCTCGCTCGTTCCCCCAACCCAACCCCAGACCCACCCCCTCATTCGTTCACCGACACACGCCCTCGCTCATTCGTTCACGGCGCCACACCACAATCCACCTCTCTCGTTCATTCACCCACCCCCTCGCTCGTTCGTTCACCCACCCACCCCCTCGCTCGTTCGTTCACCCACCCCCTCACTCGTTCGTTCACCCACCCACCCAACCACCCCCTCGCTCGCTCGTTCACCCCACCCACCCACCCACCCCCTCACTCGCTTGTTCACCCACCCACCCACCCAACCCTCACTCGCTCGTTCACCACCAACCACCCACACGGTCGCTCGCCTCGCTCATTCACCCACCCACCCACCCGCTCTCTCGCTCGCATGCTCACCCACCCACCCCCTCGCTCGTTCGTTCACCCACTCACCCATCCATACCCTCGCTCATTCGTACACCCACCCACTCATCCCCTCACGCGTTTGTTCACCCACCCACCCCACCCCTCACTCGTTCATTCACCCACTCACCCAACCAGCTCCTTGCTCATTCATCCACCCACTCGCTCATTCACCCACCCACCCCCTCACCCACCCTCTCGCTCATTCACCCCCACATCCCCTCTGTTTTTCAACCACCCTCCCGCTCGCTCGTTCACCCACACATCCCCACACCCACCCACTCGCTCGTTCACCCAACCACCCCTTCGGTTTGTCAACCACCCACCCCCTCATTCGCTCACCCACCCACCCCCTCGCTTATTCGTTCACGCCTCCTCCCACCCTCCCCTTCACTCATTCATTCAACCAACCCCTCGCTCATTCGTTCACCCACCCACCCAGACCCTCGCTCATTCTTTCTCCCACCCCCTCCGCTCGCTCGTTCACCCACCCACCCACCCATCCCCCGCGCTCGCTCGCATCGTTCACCCACCCACCAACCCCCTCGCTCGCTCATTCACCCACCCACCCAGCCGCTCTCTCGCTCGCATGCTCACCCACCCACCCCCACGCTCGTTCACCCAACCACATCCTCACTCATTCACCCACCCCCTCACCCACCCCATCGCTCATTCACCCACCACCCCCTCGCACTTTCACCCCCCCCACACCCTCGGATTTTCAAACACCCACCCCCTCGCTCGTTCCCCCAACCCAACCCCAGACCCACCCCCTCATTCGTTCACCCACACACGCCCTCGCTCATTCGTTCACGGCGCCACACACACAATCCACCTCTCTCGTTCATTCACCCACCCCCTCGCTCGTTCGTTCACCCACCCACCCCCTCGCTCGTTCGTTCACCCACCCCCTCACTCGTTCGTTCACCCACCCACCCAACCACCCCCTCGCTTGCTCGTTCACCCACCCACCCACCCACCCCCTCACTCGCTTGTTCACCCACCCACCCACCCAACCCTCACTCGCTCGTTCACCCACCCACCCCTTCGCTCGCTTGTTCACCCACCCACCCCCTCGCTCGCTCGTTCACCCACCCACCCACCCAGCCCCTCACTCGCTCGTTCACCCACCCACCCACCCCCTCGGTCGCTCATTCACCCACCCACCCAACCCCTCGCCTGCTCGTTCTCCCACCCAGCCAACCCCTCGCTCGCTCATTCACCCACCCACCCACCCGCTCTCTCGCTCGCATGCTCACCCACCCACCCCCACGCTCGTTCACCCCAACCACACCCTCACTCATTCACCCACCCCCTCACCCATCCCCTCGCTCATCTCACCCACCCACCCCCTCGCACTTTCACCCCCCCCCACACCCTCGGATTTTCAAACACCCACCCCCTCGCTCGTTCCCCCAACCCAACCCCAGACCCACCCCCCTCATTCGTTCACCCACACACGCCCTCGCTCATTCGTTCACGGCGCCACACACAATCCACCTCTCTCGTTCATTCACCCACCCCATCGCTCGTATCGTTCACCCACCCACCCCCTCGCTCGTTCGTTCACCCACCCCCTCACTCGTTCGTTCACCCACCCACCCAACCACCCCCTCGCTCGTTCGTTCACCCACCCACCCAACCACCCCCTCGCTTGCTCGTTCACCCACCCACCCACCCACCCCCTCACTCGCTTGTTCACCCACCCACCCACCCAACCCTCACTCGCTCGTTCACCCACCCACCCACCCACCCCTTCGCTCGCTCGTTCACCCACCCACCCCCTCGCTCGCTCGTTCACCCACCCACCCACCCAGCCCCTCACTCGCTCGTTCACACCACCCACCCACCCCCTCGGTCACTCATTCACCCCACCCACCCAACCCCTCGCTCGCTCGTTCTCCCACCCAGCCAACCCCTCGCTCGTTCGTTCACCCACCCACCCAACCCCTCGCTCGTTCGTTCACCCACCCACCCTCTCGCTCATTCGTTCACCCACCACCTCGCTCGTTCGTTCATCCACCCACCCACCCACCCCCTCGCTCGCTCGTTCACCCACCCACCCACTCGCTCGTTCATTCACCCACCCACCCAACCACCCCCTTGCTCATTCGTTCACCCACCCACCCACCCACCCCCTCACTCGCTCATTCACCACCCACCCACCCCCTCGCTCGCTCGTTCACCCACCCACCTAACCCCTCACTTGCTCGTTCACCCACCCACCCAACCCCTCGCTCATTTCGTTCACATCACCCACCCAACCCCTCGCTTGTTCGTTCACCCCACCACCTCGCTCGTTCGTTCACCCACCCACCCCACCCAACCCCTCGCTCGCCTCGTTCACCCACCCACCCACCCCCTCGCTCGCTCGTTCACCTACCCACCCACCCACCCACTCGCTCGTTCACCCACACCACCTCTCGCTTGTTCACCCACCCCCTCACTCGTTCATCCATCCACCCCCTCAGTTTTACAACCACCCACCCCCTCGCTCGTTCACCCCACCCATCCCCTCTCTCGTTCGTTCCCGCATCCACCCACCCACCCCCTTGCTCACTCGCTCGTTCACCCACCCAACCACTTGCTCGCTCGCTCTTTCACCCAACCACCCACACCGTCGCTCGTTCGTTCACCCAACCACCCAACCCCTCGCTCGCTCGTTCACACAACAACCCACCCCCTCGTTCGTTCACCCACCCACTCGCTCGTTCGTTCACCCATCCACCCCGTCTCTCGCTCGTTCAACCACCCGCTCACTCTTACACCCACCTCCCTCATTCACACATGCACCCCCCTCGCTCGTTCACCCATCCACCCACCCAGCCCCTCGCTCGTTCACCCACCCACACACCCAGCCCCTCGCTCGTTCACCCACCCACCCACGCAGCCCCTCGCTCGTTCACCCACCCACCCACCCAGCCCCTCGCTCGTTCACCCACCCACCCACCCAGCCCCTCGCTCGTTCACCCACCCACCCAGCCCCTCGCTCGTTCACCCACCCACCCAGCCCCTCGCTCGTTCACCCACCCACCCACCCCCTCGCTTGTTCACCCACCCACCCACCCACCCATCCAGCCACTCGCTCGTTCACCCACCCACCCCCTCGCTCGTTCACCCAGCCACCCAACACACCCTCGCTCGTTCACCCACCTAACACCAATCCCTGTTCGTTCAGCAACCCACCCCTCGCTCGTTAGTTCACCCACTCTCCCACACGCACCCTCGCTCGTTCGTTCACCCACCCCCACCCATACCCTCGCTCGTTTGTTCAGCCGCCCAGCCATCCCCTCGCTCGTTCATTCACCGACCCACCCACCACCTTGCTAGTTCAACCACCCGCTCACTCTTTCACCCACCTCACACGTTCACCCACCCAGACACATGCTCGTTCAACCAGCCAGCTGCACGCTCGTTCACCCACCCACCCAACCAGCCGCTCGCTCATTCACACCACCTCTCACCCTCCCCCTCGCTCATTCACCCACCCACCCCCTCGCTCGTTCACCCAGCCACCACCTCGGTTTATCAACCACCCACCCCCTCGCTCGTTCACCCACCCCCCCTCACCCACCCCCTTGCTCGTTCACCCATCCACCCCCTTGGTTTATCAACCACTCACCCCCTCGTTCGTTCACCCACCCACCCCCTCGCTCATTCGTTCATGCATCCACCCACCCACCCACTCGCTCGTTCATTCACCCACCCCCTCGCTCGCTCGTTCACACCACCACCCACCCCCTTGCTGGTTCACCCACACCCTCGTTCGCCCGCTCGCCCGCCCACCTCCTCGCTCATTCACCCACCCACCCACCCCCTCGCTCGTTCACCCACCCACCCACCCACCCACACCCATGCTCGTTCACCCACCCACCCACCGACACCCACGCTCGTTCACCCACCCAGCCCCTCAACCACCCACTCGCCCGTTCACCCATCCACCCACCCACACCCACGCTCGTTCACCCACCCAGCCCCTCAACCACCCCCTCGCTCGTTCACTCATCCAACCACCCACACCCATGCACTTTCACCCACCCACCCACGCAGCGCCTCGCTCATTCACCCACCCACACAACCAGCACCTCGCTCATTCACCCACCCACCCACCAAGCGCCTCACTCGTGCATCCACCCACCCACCCCCTTGCTCGTTCACACACCCACCCATCCACCCCCTCGCTCATTCACCCACCCAACCACCCACCCCCTCACTCGTTCATCCACCCACCCACCCCCTCACTCATTCACCCACCTACCCACCCACACCCTCGCTCGCTTCGCTCGTTCACCCACCCACCCACCCCCTTTCTCGCTCGCTCGTTCACCCAACCACCCACCCCCTCGCTCACTCGTTCATCCACCCACCCACTAACTCGCTGGCTCGTTCACCCAACCACCCACCCAACCCCTCGCTCGCTCGTTCACCCAACCACACACCCCCTCGCTTGTTCACCCACACAACCACCCCCTCGCTCATTCACCCACCCACCCCTTCGCTCGTTCACACGGCCCCTCAACCCCTCGCTCATTCACCCTCCCACTCACCCACCCAACCATGCTGTCCCGCGTTCACCCACTCATGCATCCAGTGCCTCGCTCATTCACCCACCCACCCACCCAGCGCCTCGCTCGTTCACCCACCCACCCGCCCAGCGCCTCGCTCGTTCACCCACCCACCCGCCCAGTGCCTCGCTCGTTCACCCACCCACCCACCCAGCGCCTCGCTCGTTCACCCACTCACCCGCCCAGTGCCTCGCTCGTTCACCCCACTCACCCGCTCAGCGCCTCGCTCGTTCACCCTCCCACCCACTCCCTCACTCGCTCGTTCAACTACCCACCCCTTTGCTCTCTCATTCACCCACCCATCCCCTCACTCGTTCACCCTTCCATCCACCCACCCCCCTCACTCGTTCACCCAACCACCCACCCAACCCCTCGATCGCTCGTTCACCCACCCATGCACCCCCTCGCTTGCTCGTTCACCCACCCATGCACCCACTCGCTTGCTCATTCACCCACCCACCCACCCCCTCGCTTGCTCGTTCACCCACCCACCCACCCCCTCGCTTGCTCGTTCACCCACCCACCCACCCCCCTCGCTTGCTCGTTCACCCACCCACCCACCCCCTCGCTTGCTCGTTCACCCACCCACCCACCCCCTCGCTTGCTCATTCACCCACCCACCCACCCACCCCCTCACTTGCTCGTTCACCCACCCCACCCACTCACCCCTTCGCTTGCTCGTTCACCCAACCACCCAACCCCTCGCTCGCTCGTTCACACAACAACCCACCCCCTTGCTCATTCACCCACCCACCCAACCAGCCCCACACTCATTCACCCACCCTCTCACCCTCCCTCTCGCTCATTCACCCACCCACCCCCTCACCCACCCTCTCGCTCGTTCACCCAGCCACCCCCTTGGTTTTTCAACCACCCATCCCCTCGCTCGTTCACCCACCCACGCCCTCATCAACCCCCTTGATCGTTCACCCACCTTCCCACTTGTTTTTTCAACCACCCAACCCCTCGTTCGTTCACCCACCCACCCCCTCGCTCATTCGTTCACCGCATCCAACCACCCAACCCCTCGCTCGTTCATTCACCCAGCCCCTCGCTCGCTCGTTCACCAGCCCCCTCATTCGCCAGCCTGCCTGCCAACCCCCTCGCTGGTTCACCCACCCCCTCGCTTGTTCACCCACCCACCCACTCACTCGTTCACCCACGCACCCCCTCGCATGTTAACCCACCCACCCTCTCACTCGTTCACCCTCCCCCTCGCTCGTTCACACCGTCCACCCACACACCCCCTCGCTTGTTCACCTACCCACCCACCTGAAACCTCCGTCATTCACCCACACCCTCGCTCGCTAACCTACTCACCCAGCCAACCCCTCGCTCGTTCACCCACCCAACCCCTCGCTCGTTCACACACCCACCCCCTCGCTCGTTCACCAACCCACCCTCTCTCCCACCCCCTCACTCATTCACCCACCCACCCCCTCGCTCGTTCACCCACCCACACTCCCCTCTCTCGTTCGTTCACCCAACCACCCAGCCACTCGCTAGTTCAACCTCCCGCTCACACTTTCAACCATCTCGCTCGTTCACCCATGCAGCCACCCACACACCCACCCTACGCTCGTTCACCCAACCAGCCATATGCTCGTTCACCCACCCACCCAACCACCCCCTCGCTTGCTCGTTCACCCACCCACCCACCCACCCCCTCACTCGCTTGTTCACCCACCCACCCACCCAACCCTCACTCGCTCGTTCACCCACCCACCCACCCACCCCTTCGCTCGCTCGTTCACCCACCCACCCCCTCGCTCGCTCGTTCACCCACCCACCCACCCAGCCCCTCACTCGCTCGTTCACCCACCCACCCACCCCCTCGGTCACTCATTCACCCACCCACCCAACCCCTCGCTCGCTCGTTCTCCCACCCAGCCAACCCCTCGCTCGTTCGTTCACCCACCCACCCAACCCCTCGCTCGTTCGTTCACCCACCCACCCCCTCGCTCATTCGTTCACCCACCACCTCGCTCGTTCGTTCACCCACCCACCCACCCACCCCCTCGCTCGCTCGTTCACCCACCCACCCACTCGCTCGTTCATTCACCCACCCACCCAACCACCCCCTTGCTCATTCGTTCACCCACCCACCCACCCACCCCCTCACTCGCTCATTCACCCACCCACCCACCCCCTCACTCCCTCGTTCACCCACCCACCTAACCCCTCACTTGCTCGTTCACCCACCCACCCAACCCCTCGCTCATTCGTTCACTCACCCACCCAACCCCTCGCTTGTTCGTTCACCCACCACCTCGCTCGTTCGTTCACCCACCCACCCACCCAACCCCTCGCTCGCTCGTTCACCCACCCACCCACCCCCCTCGCTCGCTCGTTCACCTACCCACCCACCCACCCACTCGCTCGTTCACCCACACACCCTCTTGCTTGTTCACCCACCCCCTCACTCGTTCATCCATCCACCCCCTCAGTTTTACAACCACCCACCCCCTCGCTCGTTCACCCACCCATCCCCTCTCTCGTTCGTTCCCGCATCCACCCACCCACCCCCTTGCTCACTCGCTCGTTCACCCACCCAACCACTTGCTCGCTCGCTCTTTCACCCAACCACCCACACCGTCGCTCGTTCGTTCACCCAACCACCCAACCCCTCACTCGCTCGTTCACACAACAACCCAGCCCCTCGTTCGTTCACCCACCCACTCGCTCGTTCGTTCACACCATCCACCCCGTCTCTCGCTCGTTCAACCACCCGCTCACTCTTACACCCACCTCCCTCATTCACACATGCACCCCCTCGCTCGTTCACCCATCCACCCACCCAGCCCCTCGCTCGTTCACCCACCCACCCACCCAGCCCCTCGCTCGTTCACCCACCCACCCACGCAGCCCCTCGCTCGTTCACCCACCCACCCACCCAGCCCCTCGCTCGTTCACCCACCCACCCACCCAGCCCCTCGCTCGTTCACCCACCCACCCACCCAGCCCCTCGCTCGTTCACCCACCCACCCAGCCCCTCGCTCGTTCACCCACCCACCCACCCCCTCGCTCGTTCACCCACCCACCCACCCAGCCACTCGCTCGTTCAACCACCCACCCACCCACCCCCTCGCTCGTTCACCCACCCACCCACCCACCCATCCAGCCGCTCGCTCGTTCACCCACCCACCCCCTCGCTCGTTCACCCAGCCACCCAAACACACCCTCGCTCGTTCACCCACCTAACACCAATCCCCGTTCGTTCAGCAACCCACCCCTCGCTCGTTCGTTCACCCACTCTCCCACACGCACCCTCGCTCGTTCGTTCACTCACCCACCCATACCCTCGCTCGTTTGTTCAGCCGCCCAGCCATCCCCTCGCTCGTTCATTCACCGACCCACCCACCACCTTGCTAGTTCAACCACCCGCTCACTCTTTCACCCACCTCACACGTTCACCCACCCAGACACATGCTCGTTCAACCAGCCAGCTGCACGCTCGTTCACCCACCCACCCAACCAGCCGCTCGCTCATTCACACCACCTCTCACCCTCCCCCTCGCTCATTCACCCACCCACCCCCTCGTTCGTTCACCCAGCCACCACCTCGGTTTATCAACCACCCACCCCCTCGCTCGTTCACCCACCCCCCCTCACCCACCCCCTTGCTCGTTCACCCATCCACCCCCTTGGTTTATCAACCACTCACCCCCTCGTTCGTTCACACCGCCCACCCCCTCGCTCATTCGTTCATGCATCCACCCACCCACCCACTCGCTCGTTCATTCACCCACCCCCTCGCTCGCTCGTTCACCCACCACCCACCCCCTTGCTGGTTCACCCACCCCCTCGTTCGCCCCCTCGCCCGCCCACCTCCTCGCTCATTCACCCACCCACCCACCCCCTCGCTCGTTCACCCACCCACCCACCCACCCACACCCATGCTCGTTCACCCACCCACCCACCGACACCCACGCTAGTTCACCCACCCAGCCCCTCAACCACCCACTCGCCCGTTCACCCATCCACCCACCCACACCCACGCTCGTTCACCCACCCAGCCCCTCAACCACCCCCTCGCTCGTTCACTCATCCAACCACCCACAACCATGCACTTTCACCCACCCACCCACGCAGCGCCTCGCTCATTCACCCACCCACACAACCAGCACCTCGCTCATTCACCCACCCACCCACCAAGCGCCTCACTCGTGCATCCACCCACCCACCCCCTTGCTCGTTCACACACCCACCCATCCACCCCCTCGCTCATTCACCCACCCAACCACCCACCCCCTCACTCGTTCATCCACCCACCCACCCCCTCACTCATTCACCCACCTACCCACCCACACCCTCGCTCGCTCGCTCGTTCACCCACCCACCCACCCCCTTGCTCGCTCGCTCGTTCACCCAACCACCCACCCCCTCGCTCGCTCGTTCACCCACCCACCCACTAACTCGCTGGCTCGTTCACCCAACCACCCACCCAACCCCTCGCTCGCTCGTTCACCCAACCACACACCCCCTCGCTTGTTCACCCACACAACCACCCCCTCGCTCATTCACCCACCCACCCCTTCGCTCGTTCACACGGCCCCTCAACCCCTCGCTCGTTCACCCTCCCACTCACCCACCCAACCATGCTGTCCCGCGTTCACCCACCCATGCATCCAGTGCCTCGCTCATTCACCCACCCACCCGCCCAGCGCCTCGCTCGTTCACCCACCCACCCGCCCAGCGCCTCGCTCGATCACCCACCCACCCGCCCAGCGCCTCGCTCGTTCACACCACCCACCCGCCCAGCGCCTCGCTCGTTCACCCACTCACCCGCCCAGCGCCTCGCTCGTTCACCCACTCACCCGCCCAGCGCCTCGCTCGTTCACCCTCCCACCCACTCCCTCACTCGCTCGTTCAACTACCCACCCCTTTGCTCTCTAATTCACCCACCCATCCCCTCACTCGTTCACCCTTCCATCCACCCACCCCCTCACTCGTTCACCCAACCACCCACCCAACCCCTCGATCGCTCGTTCACCCACCCATGCACCCCCTCGCTTGCTCGTTCACCCCACCCATGCACCCACTCGCTTGCTCATTCACCCACCCACCCACCCCCTCGCTTGCTCGTTCACCCACCCACCCACCCCCTCGCTTGCTCGTTCACCCCACCCACCCACCCCCTCGCTTGCTCGTTCACCCACCCACCCACCCCCTCGCTTGCTCGTTCACCCACCCACCCACCCCCTCGCTTGCTCGTTCACCCCACCCACCCCACCACCCCCTCACTTGCTCGTTCACCCACCCACCCACTCACCCCTTCGCTTGCTCGTTCACCCAACCACCCAACCCCTCGCTCGCTCGTTCACACAACAACCCACCCCCTTGCTCATTCACCCACCCACCCAACCAGCCCCACACTCATTCACCCACCCTCTCACCCTCCCTCTCGCTCATTCACCCACCCACCCCCTCACCCACCCTCTCGCTCGTTCACCCAGCCACCCCCTTGGTTTTTCAACCACCCATCCCCTCGCTCGTTCACCCACCCACGCCCTCATCAACCCCCTTGATCGTTCACCCACCTTCCCACTTGTTTTTTCAACCACCCAACCCCTCGTTCGTTCACCCACCCACCCCCTCGCTCATTCGTTCACGCATCCAACCACCCAACCCCTCGCTCGTTCATTCACCCAGCCCCTCGCTCGCTCGTTCACCAGCCCCCTCATTCGCCAGCCTGCCTGCCAACCCCCTCGCTGGTTCACCCACCCCCCTCGCTTGTTCACCCACCCACCCACTCACTCGTTCACCCACGCACCCCCTCGCATGTTAACCCACCCACCCTCTCACTCGTTCACCCTCCCCCTCGCTCGTTCACACCGTCCACCCACACACCCCCTCGCTTGTTCACCTACCCACCCACCTGAAACCTCCGTCATTCACCCACACCCTCGCTCGCTAACCTACTCACCCAGCCAACCCCTCGCTCGTTCACCCACCCAACCCCTCGCTCGTTCACACACCCACCCCCCTCGCTCGTTCACCAACCCACCCTCTCTCCCACCCCCTCACTCATTCACCCACCCACCCCTTCGCTCGTTCACCCACCCACACTCCCCTCTCTCGTTCGTTCACCCAACCACCCAGCCACTCGCTAGTTCAACCTCCCGCTCACACTTTCAACCATCTCGCTCGTTCACCCATGCAGCCACCCACACACCCACCCTACGCTCGTTCACCCAACCAGCCATATGCTCGTTCACCCACCCACCCAACCACCCCCTCGCTTGCTCGTTCACCCACCCCACCCACCCACCCCCTCACTCGCTTGTTCACCCACCCACCCACCCAACCCTCACTCGCTCGTTCACCCACCCACCCACCCACCCCTTCGCTCGCTCGTTCACCCACCCACCCCCCTCGCTCGCTCGTTCACCCACCCACCCACCCAGCCCCTCACTCGCTCGTTCACCCACCCACCCACCCCCTCGGTCACTCATTCACCCACCCACCCAACCCCTCGCTCGCTCGTTCTCCCACCCAGCCAACCCCTCGCTCGTTCGTTCACCCACCCACCCAACCCCTCGCTCGTTCGTTCACCCACCCACCCCCTCGCTCATTCGTTCACCCACCACCTCGCTCGTTCGTTCACCCACCCACCCACCCACCCCCTCGCTCGCTCGTTCACCCACCCACCCACTCGCTCGTTCATTCACCCACCCACCCAACCACCCCCTTGCTCATTCGTTCACCCACCCACCCACCCACCCCCCTCACTCGCTCATTCACCCACCCACCCACCCCCTCACTCCCTCGTTCACCCACCCACCTAACCCCTCACTTGCTCGTTCACCCACCCACCCAACCCCTCGCTCATTCGTTCACTCACCCACCCAACCCCTCGCTTGTTCGTTCACCCACCACCTCGCTCGTTCGTTCACCCACCCACCCACCCAACCCCTCGCTCGCTCGTTCACCCACCCACCCACCCCCCTCGCTCGCTCGTTCACCTACCCACCCACCCACCCACTCGCTCGTTCACCCCACACACCCTCTTGCTTGTTCACCCACCCCCTCACTCGTTCATCCATCCACCCCCTCAGTTTTACAACCACCCACCCCCTCGCTCGTTCACCCACCCATCCCCTCTCTCGTTCGTTCCCGCATCCACCCACCCACCCCCTTGCTCACTCGCTCGTTCACCCACCCAACCACTTGCTCGCTCGCTCTTTCACCCAACCACCCACACCGTCGCTCGTTCGTTCACCCAACCACCCAACCCCTCACTCGCTCGTTCACACAACAACCCAGCCCCTCGTTCGTTCACCCACCCACTCGCTCGTTCGTTCACCCATCCACCCCGTCTCTCGCTCGTTCAACCACCCGCTCACTCTTACACCCACCTCCCTCATTCACACATGCACCCCCTCGCTCGTTCACCCATCCACCCACCCAGCCCCTCGCTCGTTCACCCACCCACCCACCCAGCCCCTCGCTCGTTCACCCACCCACCCACGCAGCCCCTCGCTCGTTCACCCACCCACCCACCCAGCCCCTCGCTCGTTCACCCACCCACCCACCCAGCCCCTCGCTCGTTCACCCACCCACCCACCCAGCCCCTCGCTCGTTCACCCACCCACCCAGCCCCTCGCTCGTTCACCCACCCACCCACCCCCTCGCTCGTTCACCCACCCACCCACCCAGCCACTCGCTCGTTCAACCACCCACCCACCCACCCCCTCGCTCGTTCACCCACCCACCCACCCACCCATCCAGCCGCTCGCTCGTTCACCCACCCACCCCCTCGCTCGTTCACCCCAGCCACCCAAACACACCCTCGCTCGTTCACCCCACCTAACACCAATCCCCGTTCGTTCAGCAACCCACCCCTCGCTCGTTCGTTCACCCACTCTCCCACACGCACCCTCGCTCGTTCGTTCACTCACCCACCCATACCCTCGCTCGTTTGTTCAGCCGCCCAGCCATCCCCTCGCTCGTTCATTCACCGACCCACCCACCACCTTGCTAGTTCAACCACCCGCTCACTCTTTCACCCACCTCACACGTTCACCCCACCCAGACACATGCTCGTTCAACCAGCCAGCTGCACGCTCGTTCACCCACCCACCCAACCAGCCGCTCGCTCATTCACACCACCTCTCACCCTCCCCCTCGCTCATTCACCCACCCACCCCCTCGTTCGTTCACCCAGCCACCACCTCGGTTTATCAACCACCCACCCCCTCGCTCGTTCACCCACCCCCCCTCACCCACCCCCTTGCTCGTTCACCCATCCACCCCCTTGGTTTATCAACCACTCACCCCCTCGTTCGTTCACCCACCCACCCCCTCGCTCATTCGTTCATGCATCCACCCACCCACCCACTCGCTCGTTCATTCACCCACCCCCCTCGCTCGCTCGTTCACCCACCACCCACCCCCTTGCTGGTTCACCCACCCCCTCGTTCGCCCCCTCGCCCGCCCACCTCCTCGCTCATTCACCCACCCACCCACCCCCTCGCTCGTTCACCCACCCACCCACCCACCCACACCCATGCTCGTTCACCCACCCACCCACCGACACCCACGCTCGTTCACCCACCCAGCCCCTCAACCACCCACTCGCCCGTTCACCCATCCACCCACCCACACCCACGCTCGTTCACCCACCCAGCCCCTCAACCACCCCCTCGCTCGTTCACTCATCCAACCACCCACAACCATGCACTTTCACCCACCCACCCACGCAGCGCCTCGCTCATTCACCCACCCACACAACCAGCACCTCGCTCATTCACCCACCCACCCACCCAGTGCCTCGCTCGTTCTCCGACCCACCCACCCAGCGCCTCGCTCATTTACCCACCCACCAAACCAGCGCCTCGCTCGTTCACCCACCCACCCACCCAGCGCCTCGCAATTTCACCCACCCACCCAACCACCGCCTCACTCTTTCACCCACCCACCCACCCAGCGCCTCGCTCGTTCACCCACCCACCCACTCAGCGCCTCGCTCGTTCACCCATCCACCCACCCCCTCGCTCGATCACCCACCCACCCAGCCCCTCGCTCGTTCACCCACCCACCCACCCAGCCCCTCGCTCGTTCACCCACCCACCCACCCAGGCCCTCGCTCGTTCACCCACCCAGCCACCCAGCCCCTCGCTCGTTCACACCACCCACCCACCCCCTCGCTCGCTCGTTCACCTACCCACCCACCCACCCCACTCGCTCGTTCACCCACACACCCTCTTGCTTGTTCACCCACCCCCTCACTCGTTCATCCATCCACCCCCTCAGTTTTACAACCACCCACCCCCTCGCTCGTTCACCCACCCATCCCCTCTCTCGTTCGTTCCCGCATCCACCCACCCACCCCCTTGCTCACTCGCTCGTTCACCCACCCAACCACTTGCTCGCTCGCTCTTTCACCCAACCACCCACACCGTCGCTCGTTCGTTCACCCAACCACCCAACCCCTCACTCGCTCGTTCACACAACAACCCAGCCCCTCGTTCGTTCACCCACCCACTCGCTCGTTCGTTCACCCATCCACCCCGTCTCTCGCTCGTTCAACCACCCGCTCACTCTTACACCCACCTCCCTCATTCACACATGCACCCCCTCGCTCGTTCACCCCATCCACCCACCCAGCCCCTCGCTCGTTCACCCACCCACCCACCCAGCCCCTCGCTCGTTCACCCACCCACCCACGCAGCCCCTCGCTCGTTCACCCACCCACCCACCCAGCCCCTCGCTCGTTCACCCCACCCACCCACCCAGCCCCTCGCTCGTTCACCCACCCACCCACCCAGCCCCTCGCTCGTTCACCCCACCCACCCAGCCCCTCGCTCGTTCACCCACCCACCCACCCCCTCGCTCGTTCACCCACCCACCCACCCAGCCACTCGCTCGTTCAACCACCCACCCACCCACCCCCTCGCTCGTTCACCCACCCACCCACCCACCCATCCAGCCGCTCGCTCGTTCACCCACCCACCCCCCTCGCTCGTTCACCCAGCCACCCAAACACACCCTCGCTCGTTCACCCACCTAACACCAATCCCCGTTCGTTCAGCAACCCACCCCTCGCTCGTTCGTTCACCCACTCTCCCACACGCACCCTCGCTCGTTCGTTCACTCACCCACCCATACCCTCGCTCGTTTGTTCAGCCGCCCAGCCATCCCCTCGCTCGTTCATTCACCGACCCACCCACCACCTTGCTAGTTCAACCACCCGCTCACTCTTTCACCCACCTCACACGTTCACCCACCCAGACACATGCTCGTTCAACCAGCCAGCTGCACGCTCGTTCACCCACCCACCCAACCAGCCGCTCGCTCATTCACACCACCTCTCACCCTCCCCCTCGCTCATTCACCCACCCACCCCCTCGTTCGTTCACCCAGCCACCACCTCGGTTTATCAACCACCCACCCCCTCGCTCGTTCACCCACCCCCCCTCACCCACCCCCTTGCTCGTTCACCCATCCACCCCCTTGGTTTATCAACCACTCACCCCCTCGTTCGTTCACCCCACCCACCCCCTCGCTCATTCGTTCATGCATCCACCCACCCACCCACTCGCTCGTTCATTCACCCACCCCCTCGCTCGCTCGTTCACCCACCACCCACCCCCTTGCTGGTTCACCCACCCCCTCGTTCGCCCCCTCGCCCGCCCACCTCCTCGCTCATTCACCCACCCACCCACCCCCTCGCTCGTTCACCCACCCACCCACCCACCCACACCCATGCTCGTTCACCCACCCACCCACCGACACCCACGCTCGTTCACCCACCCAGCCCCTCAACCACCCACTCGCCCGTTCACCCATCCACCCACCCACACCCACGCTCGTTCACCCACCCAGCCCCTCAACCACCCCCCTCGCTCGTTCACTCATCCAACCACCCACAACCATGCACTTTCACCCACCCACCCACGCAGCGCCTCGCTCATTCACCCACCCACACAACCAGCACCTCGCTCATTCACCCACCCACCCACCAAGCGCCTCACTCGTGCATCCACCCACCCACCCCCCTTGCTCGTTCACACACCCCACCCATCCACCCCCTCGCTCATTCACCCACCCAACCACCCACCCCCTCACTCGTTCATCCACCCACCCACCCCCTCACTCATTCACCCACCTACCCACCCACACCCTCGCTCGCTCGCTCGTTCACCCACCCACCCACCCCCTTGCTCGCTCGCTCGTTCACCCAACCACCCACCCCCTCGCTCGCTCGTTCACCCACCCACCCACTAACTCGCTGGCTCGTTCACCCAACCACCCACCCAACCCCTCGCTCGCTCGTTCACCCAACCACACACCCCCTCGCTTGTTCACCCACACAACCACCCCCTCGCTCATTCACCCACCCACCCCTTCGCTCGTTCACACGGCCCCTCAACCCCTCGCTCGTTCACCCTCCCACTCACCCACCCAACCATGCTGTCCCGCGTTCACCCACCCATGCATCCAGTGCCTCGCTCATTCACCCACCCACCCGCCCAGCGCCTCGCTCGTTCACCCACCCACCCGCCCAGCGCCTCGCTCGATCACCCACCCACCCGCCCAGCGCCTCGCTCGTTCACACCCACCCACCCGCCCAGCGCCTCGCTCGTTCACCCACTCACCCGCCCAGCGCCTCGCTCGTTCACCCACTCACCCGCCCAGCGCCTCGCTCGTTCACCCTCCCACCCACTCCCTCACTCGCTCGTTCAACTACCCACCCCTTTGCTCTCTAATTCACCCACCCATCCCCTCACTCGTTCACCCTTCCATCCACCCACCCCCTCACTCGTTCACCCAACCACCCACCCAACCCCTCGATCGCTCGTTCACCCACCCACGCACCCCCTCGCTTGCTCGTTCACCCACCCATGCACCCACTCGCTTGCTCGTTCACCCCACCCACCCAACCCCTCGCTTGCTCGTTCACCGTCCCACCCACCCCCCTCGCTTGCTCGTTCACCCACCCACCCACCCCCTCGCTTGCTCGTTCACCCACCCCCTCGCTTGCTCATTCACCCACCCACCCACCCACCCCCTCACTTGCTCGTTCACCCACCCACCCACTCACCCCTTCGCTTGCTCGTTCACCCAACCACCCAACCCCTCGCTCGCTCGTTCACACAACAACCCACCCCCTTGCTCATTCACCCACCCACCCAACCAGCCCCACACTCATTCACCCACCCTCTCACCCTCCCTCTCGCTCATTCACCCACCCACCCCCCTCACCCATCCCCTCGCTCGTTCACCCACCCACGCCCTCATCAACCCCCTTGATCGTTCACCCACCTTCCCACTCGTTTTTTCAACCACCCAACCCCTCGTTCATTCACCCACCCACCCCCACGCTCATTCGTTCACGCATCCAACCACCCAACCCCTCGCTCGTTCATTCACCCAGCCCCTCGCTCGCTCGTTCACCAGCCCCCTCATTCGCCAGCCTGCCTGCCAACCCCCTCGCTGGTTCACCCACCCCCTCGCATGTTAACCCACCCACCCTCTCACTCGTTCACCCTCCCCCTCGCTCGTTCACCCGTCCACCCACACACCCCCCTCGCTTGTTCACCTACCCACCCACCTGAAACCTCGGTCATTCACCCACACCCTCGCTCGCTAACCTACTCACCCAGCCAACCCCTCGCTCGTTCACCCCACCCAACCCCTCGCTCATTCACACACCCACCCCCTCGCTCGTTCACCAACCCACCCTCTCTCCAACCCCCTCAATAATTCACCCACCCACACTCCCCTCTCTCGTTCGTTCACCCAACCACCCAGCCCCTCGCTAGTTCAACCTCCCGCTCACACTTTCAACCACCTCGCTCGTTCACCCATGCAGCCACCCACACACCCACTCCTACGCTCGTTCACCCAACCAGCCACATGCTCGTTCACCCACCCACCCCACGCTCGATCATCTACCACCATAAAGCCCCCTCGCTCGTTCACCCACCCACCCACACAGCCCCTCGCTCATTCACCCACCCAGCCCCTCAACCATCCTTTCGCTCATTCACCCATCCACTCACCCCCTCGCTCGTTCACCCACCCTGACTTCAACCACCCCCACGCACGTTCACCCACCCCCTCGCTCAGTCACCCACTCACCCACCCCTTCGCTTGTTCATCGACCCTTCCCCTCAACCACCCCCTCGCTAGTTCACCCATCCACCCACCCGCACCCACGCACGTTCACCCACCCAACCACCGCCTCACTCGTTCAACTTCCCACCCACCCAGCGCCTTGCTCGTCACCCACCCAGCGCCTCACTCGTTCACCCACCCACCAAAACAGTGCCTCGCTCGTTCACCCACCCACCCACCCAGTGCCTCGCTCGTTCTCCGACCCACCCACCCAGCGCCTCGCTCGTTTACCCACCCACCAAACCAGCGCCTCGTTCGTTCACCCACCCACCCACCCAGCGCCACGCACTTTCACCCACCCACCCAACCACCGCCTCACTCTTTCACACACCCACCCACCCAGCGCCTCGCTCGTTCACCCACCCACCAACTCAGCACCTCGCTCGTTCACCCATCCACCCACCCCCTCGCTCGATCACCCACCCACCCAGTCCCTCGCTCGTTCACCCACCCACCCACCCAGCCCCTCGCTCGTTCACCCCACCCACCCAGCCCCTCGCTCGTTCACCCAACCACCCACCCACCCCCTCGCTCGTTCACCCACCCACCCACCCACCCAGCCCCTCGCTCGTTCACCCACCCACCCACCCACCCATCCAGCCACTCGCTCGTTCACCCAGCCACCCAAACACACCCTCGCTTGTTCACCCACCTAACACCAATCCCCGTTCGTTCAGCAACCCACCCCTCGCTCGTTTGTTCACCCATTCTCCCACACGCACCCTCGCTCGTTCGTTCACCCACCCACCCATACCCTCGCTCGTTTGTTTAGCCGCCCAGCCATCCCCTCGCTCGTTCATTCACCGACCCACCCACCACCTTGCTAGTTCAACCAGCCGCTCACTCTTTCACCCACCTCACACGTTCACCCACCCAGCCACATGCTCGTTCAACCAGACAGCCGCACGCTCGTTCACCCACCCACCCAACCAGCCGCTCGCTCATTCACACCACCTCTCACCCTCCCCCTCGCTCATTCACCCACCCACCCCCTCGCTCGTTCACCTAGCCACCACCTCAGTTTATCAACCACCCACCCCCTCGCTCGTTCACCAACCCCCCCCCTCACCCACCCCCTTGCTCGTTCACCCCATCCACCCTCTTGGTTTATCAACCACTCACCCCCTCGTTCGTTCTTCCACCCACCCCCTCGCTCATTCGTTCATGCATCCACCCACCCACCCACTCGCTCGTTCATTCACCCACCCCCTCGCTCGCTCGTTCACCCACCCAACCCCTCGCTCGTTCACACACCCACCCCCTCGCTCGTTCACCAACCCACCCTCTCTCCCACCCCCTCAATCATTCACCCACCCACACTCCCCTCTCTCGTTCGTTCACCCAACCACCCAGCCCCTCGCTAGTTCAACCTCCCGCTCACACTTTCAACCACCTCGCTCGTTCACCCATGCAGCCACCCACACACCCACTCCTACGCTCGTTCACCCAACCAGCCACATGCTCGTTCACCCCACCCACCCCACGCTCGTTCATCTACCACCATAAAGCCCCCTCGCTCGTTCACCCACCCACCCACCCAGCCCCTCGCTCATTCACCCACCCAGCCCCTCAACCATCCTTTCGCTCATTCACCCATCCACTCACCCCCTCGCTCGTTCACCCACCCTGACTTCAACCACCCCCCACGCACGTTCACCCACCCCCTCGCTCAGTCACCCACTCACCCACCCCCCTCACTTGTTCATCGACCCTTCCCCTCAACCACCCCCTCGCTCGTTCACCCATCCACCCACCCGCACACACCCACGTTCACCCATCCAACCACCGCCTCGCTCGTTCAACTTCCCACCCACCCAGCGCCTTGCTCGTCACCCACCCAGCGCCTCACTCGTTCACCCACCCACCAAAACAGTGCCTCGCTCGTTCACCCACCCACCCACCCAGTGCCTCGCTCGTTCTCCGACCCACCCACCCAGCGCCTCGCTCATTTACCCACCCACCAAACCAGCGCCTCGCTCGTTCACCCACCCACCCACCCAGCGCCTCGCACTTTCACCCACCCACCCAACCACCGCCTCACTCTTTCACCCACCCACCCACCCAGCGCCTCGCTCGTTCACCCACCCACCCACTCAGCGCCTCGCTCGTTCACCCCATCCACCCACCCCCTCGCTCGATCACCCACCCACCCAGCCCCTCGCTCGTTCACCCACCCACCCACCCAGCCCCTCGCTCGTTCACCCACCCACCCACCCAGGCCCTCGCTCGTTCACCCACCCAGCCACCCAGCCCCTCGCTCGTTCACCCCACCCACCCACCAGCCCCTCGCTCGTTCACCCAGCCACCCACCCACCCCCTCGCTCGTTCACCCACCCACCCACCCACCCAGCCCCTCGCTCGTTCACCCACCCACCCACCCACCCATCCAGCCACTCGCTCGTTCACCCACCCAACACCTCGCTCGTTCACCCCAGCCACCCAAACACACCCTTGCTCGTTCACCCACCTAACACCAATCCCCGTTCGTTCAGCAACCCACCCCTCGCTCGTTCGTTCACCCACTCTCCCACACGCACCCTCGCTCGTTCGTTCACCCACCCACCCATACCCTCGCTCGTTTGTTCAGCCGCCCAGCCATCCCCTCGCTCGTTCATTCACCGACCCACCCACCACCTTGCTAGTTCAACCACCCGTTCACTCTTTCACCCACCTCACACGTTCACCCACCCAGCCACATGCTCGTTCAACCAGCCAGCTGCACGCTCGTTCACCCACCCACCCAACCAGCCGCTCACTCATTCACACCACCTCTCACCCTCCCCCTCGCTCATTCACCCACCCACCCCCTCGCTCGTTCACCCAGCCACCACCTCAGTTTATCAACCACCCACCCCCTCGCTCGTTCACCCAACCCCCCCTCACCCACCCACTTGCTCGTTCACCCCATCCACCCTCTTGGTTTATCAACCACTCACCCCCTCGTTCGTTCACCCACCCACCCCCTCGCTCATTCGTTCATGCATCCACCCACCCACCCACTCGCTCGTTCATTCACCCACCCCCCTCGCTCGCTCGTTCACCCCACCACCCACCCCCTCGCTGGTTCACCCACCCCCTCGTTCGCCCCGCTCGCCCGCCCACCTCCTCGCTCATTCACCCACCCACCCACCCCCTCGCTCATTCACCCACCCTCCCACCCACACCCATGCTCGTTCACCCCACCCACCCACCGACACCGACGCTCGTTCACCCACCCAGCCCCTCAACCACCCACTCGCCCGTTCACCCCATCCACCCACCCACACCCACGCTCGTTCACCCACCCAGCCCCTCAACCACCCCCTCGCTCGTTCACTCATCCAACCACCCACAACCATGCACTTTCATCCACCCAACCACGCAGTGCCTCGCTCGTTCACCCACCCACACAACCAGCACCTCGCTCGTTCACCCACCCACCCACCAAGCGCCTCACTCGTGCATTCACCCACCCACCCCGTTGCTCGTTCACACACCCACCCACCCACCCCCTCGCTCATTCACCCACCCAACCACCCACCCCCTCACTCTTTCATCCACCCACCCACCCCCGTCACTCATTCACCCACCTACCCACCCACACCCTCGCTCGCTCGCTCGTTCACCCACCCACCCACCCCCTTGCTCGCTCGCTCGTTCACCCAACCACCCACCCCCTCGCTCGCTCGTTCACACCACCCACCCACTAACTCGCTGGCTCGTTCACCCAACCACCCTCCCACCCACTAACTCGCTGGCTCGTTCACCCAACCACCCACCCACCCCCTCGCTCGCTCATTCACCCAACCACACACCCCCTCGCTTGTTCACCCCACACAACCACCCCCTCGCTCGTTCACCCACCCACCCCTTCGCTCGTTCACCCAGCCCCTCAACCCCTCGCTCGTTCACCCTCCCACTCACCCACCCAAACATGCTGTCCCGCGTTCACCCACCCACGCATCCAGTGCCTCGCTCATTCACCCACCCACCCACCCAGCGCCTCACTCGTTCACCCACCCACCCGCCCAGCGCCTCGCTCGTTCACCCACCCACCCGCCCAGCGCCTCGCTCGTTCACCCCACCCACCCGCCCAGCGCCTCGCTCGTTCAGCCACCCACCCGCCCAGCGCCTCGCTCGTTCACCCACCCACTGGCCCAGCGCCTCGCTCGTTCACCCACCCACCCGCCCAGCGCCTCGCTCGTTCACCCACCCACTGGCCCAGCGCCTCGCTCGTTCACCCACTCACCCGTCCAGTGCCTCGCTCGTTCACCCACTCACCCGCCCAGCGCCTCGTTCATTCACCCACCCATCCACCTAGCGCCTCGCTCGTTCACCTTCTCACCAACTCCCTCACTCGCTTGTTCAACTACCCACCCCTTTGCTCTCTCATTCACCCACCCATCCCCTCACTCGTTCACCCTTCCATCCACCCACCCCCTCACTCGTTCACCCAACCACCCACCCAACCCCTCGATCGCTCGTTCACCCACCCACGCACCCCCTCGCTTGCTCGTTCACCCACCCACGCACCCCCTCGCTTGCTCGTTCACCCACCCACCCACCCCCTCGCTTGCTCGTTCACCCACCCACCCACCCCCTCGCTTGCTCGTTCACCCACCCCCTCGCTTGCTCATTCACCCACCCACCCACCCACCCCCTTATTGCTCATTCACCCACCCACCCACCCACTTGCTCGTTCACCCACCCACCCACTCACCCCTTCGCTTGCTCGTTCACCCAACCACCCAACCCCTCGCTCGCTCGTTCACACAATAACCCACCCCCTTGCTCATTCACCCACCCACCCAACCAGCCCCACACTCATTCACCCACCCTCTCACCCTCCCTCTCACTCATTCACCCACCCACCCCCTCACCCACCCTCTCGCTCATTCACCCAGCCACCCCCTTGGTTTTTCAACCACCCATCCCCTTGCTCGTTCACCCACCCACGCCCTCATCAACCCCCTTGATCGTTCACCCACCTTCTCACTCGTTTTTTCAACCACTCAACCCCTCGTTCGTTCACCCACCCACCCCCTCGCTCATTCGTTCACGCATCCAACCACCCAACCCCTCGCTCGTTCATTCACCCAGCCCCTCGCTCGCTCGTTCACCAGCCCCCTCATTCGCCAGCCTGCCTGCCAACCCCCTTGCTGGTTCACCCACCCCCCTCGCTTGTTCACCCACCCACCCACTCACTCGTTCACCCACGCACCCCCTCGCATGTTAACCCACCCACCCTCTCACTCGTTCACCCTCCCCCTCGCTCGTTCACCCACCCACCCACCCCCTCGCTCATTCACCCCCCCACCCAACCCCTCGCTCATTCACCCACCCACCCATACCCTCGCTCATTCACCTACCCACCCACCCCCTCGCTCATTCACCCACCCACCCACGCCCACACTCATTCAGCCACCCACCCACAGCCTCGCTCATTCACCCACTCACCCACCCCCTCGCTCTTTCAACCAACCCCTCGCTGATTCACCCTGTCCCTCGCTCATTCACGTATCCCGTCGTTCATTCACCCACCCCCTCGCTCAATCACCATCCCACCCACCCCCTCGTTCATTCACCCACCCACACACCCACCCTCTCGCTCATTCACACAAACACCCACCCACCCCCTCGCTCATTCACCCACCCACCAACCCAGCCCCTCGATCATTCACCCACCCCCTCGCTCAATCAACCACCCTCTCGCTCGATCACCCAACCACCCACCCACCCCCTCGCTCACTCGTTCACCCACCCACCCCCTCACTCGGTCGTTCACCCACCCACCCACCCAACCCCTCGCTCGCTCGTTCACCCACCCACCCACCCCCTCGGTCGCTCGTTCATCCACCCACCTAACCCCTCGCTTGCTCGTTCACCCACCCACCCAACCCCTCGCTCGCTTGTTCACCCACCCACCCACCCACCCCCTCGCTCGCTCGTTCACCCACCCACCCACCCACCCCCTCGCTTGCTCGTTCACCCCACCCCCCCACTCGCTCGTTCACCCACACACCCCCTCGCTCGTTCACCCACCCACCCTCTCGCTTGTTCACCCACCCCCTCGCTCGTTCATCCATCCACCCCGTTGGTTTTTCAACCACCCACCCCCTCGCTCGATCACCCACCCATCCCCTCTCTCGTTTGTTCCCGCATCCACCCACCCACCCCCTTGCTCACTCGCTTGTTCACCCACCCACCCACTTGCTCGCTCGCTCTTTCACCCGACCACCCACACCGTCGCTCGCTCGTTCACCCAACCACCCAACCCCTCGCTCGCTCGTTCACACAACAACCCACACCCTCGTTCGTTCACCCACCCACTCGCTCGTTCGTTCACCCGTCCACGCTGCCCCTCGCTAGTTCACTCACCCGCTCACTCTTACACCCACCTCCCTCGTTCACACATGCAGCCCCACGCTCGTTCACCCACCCAGCCACCCACACACCCACTCCTACGCTCGTTCACCCACCCAGCCACACGCTCGTTCGCCCATCCACCCCTCGCTCATTCACCTTTCCACTCAAAAGCCCCCTCGCTCATTCACCAACCCACAACCACCCTCGCTTGTTCACCCATCCTAACACCCTTCGCTCGTTCACCCCCCTCGCTCATTCACCCACACACCCACCCAGCCCCTCGCTCATTCACCCACCCACCCACCCCCTCACTCGTTCACCCACCCACCCACCCCATCGCTCGTTCATCCACCCACACACCCACCACCTCGTTCGTTCACCCACCCAGCCACACACCACCTCGTTCGTTCACCCACGCACCCACCCCCTCGCTCGTTCACACACCCACCAACCCACCCACCCCCTCGCTCGTTGACCCACCCACTCGCACGTTCGTTCACTCACCCACCCACCCCCTCGCTCGTTCGTTCACCCACTCACCCATCCATACCCTCGCTCATTCGTACACCCACCCACTCATCCCCTCACGCGTTTGTTCACCCACCCACCCACCCCCTCACTCGTTCCTTCACCCACTCACCCAACCAGCTCCTTGCTCATTCATCCACCCACTCGCTCATTCACCCACCCACCCCCTCACCCACCCTCTCGCTCATTCACCCCCACATCCCCTCTGTTTTTCAACCACCCTCCCGCTCGCTCGTTCACCCCACACATCCCCACACCCACCCACTCGCTCGTTCACCCAACCACCCCTTCGGTTTGTCAACCACCCACCCCCTCATTCGCTCACCCACCCACCCCCTCGCTTATTCGTTCACGCCTCCTCCCACCCTCCCCTTCACTCATTCATTCAACCAACCCCTCGCTCATTCGTTCACCCACCCACCCAGACCCTCGCTCATTCTTTCTCCCACCCCCCTCGCTCGCTCGTTCACCCACCCACCCATCCCCGCGCTCGCTCGCTCGTTCACCCACCCACCAACCCCCTCGCTCGCTCATTCACCCACCCACCCAGCCGCTCTCTCGCTCGCATGCTCACCCACCCACCCCCACGCTCGTTCACCCAACCACATCCTCACTCATTCACCCACCCCCTCACCCACCCCATCGCTCATTCACCCACCCACCCCCTCGCACTTTCACCCCCCCCCCACCCTCGGATTTTCAAACACCCACCCCCTCGCTCGTTCCCCCAACCCAACCCCAGACCCACCCCCTCATTCGTTCACCCACACACGCCCTCGCTCATTCGTTCACGGCGCCACACACAATCCACCTCTCTCGTTCATTCACCCACCCCCTCGCTCGTTCGTTCACCCACCCACCCCCTCGCTCGTTCGTTCACCCACCCCCTCACTCGTTCGTTCACCCACCCACCCAACCACCCCCTCGCTTGCTCGTTCACCCACCCACCCACCCACCCCCTCACTCGCTTGTTCACCCACCCACCCACCCAACCCTCACTCGCTCGTTCACCCACCCACCCCTTCGCTCGCTCGTTCACCCACCCAACCCCTCGCTCGCTCGTTCACCCACCCACCCACCCAGCCCTTCACTCGCTCGTTCACCCACCCACCCACCCCCTCGGTCGCTCATTCACCCACCCACCCAACCCCTCGCTCGTTGTTCTCCCACCCAGCCAACCCCTCGCTCGCTCATTCACCCACCCACCAACCCGCTCTCTCGCTCGCATGCTCACCCACCCACCCCCACGCTCGTTCACCCAACCACACCCTCACTCATTCACCCACCCCCTCACCCATCCCCTCGCTCATTCACCCACCCACCCCCTCGCACTTTCACGCCCCCCACACCCTCGGATTTTCAAACACCCACCCCCTCGCTCGTTCCCCCAACCCAACCCCAGACCCACCCCCTCATTCGTTCACCCACACACGCCCTCGCTCATTCGTTCACGGCGCCACACACAATCCACCTCTCTCGTTCATTCACCCACCCCCTCGCTCGTTCGTTCACCCACCCACCCCCTCGCTCGTTCGTTCACCCACCCCCTCACTCGTTCGTTCACCCACCCACCCAACCACCCCCTCGCTCGTTCGTTCACCCACCCACCCAACCACCCCCTCGCTTGCTCGTTCACCCACCCACCCACCCACACCCTCACTCGCTTGTTCACCCACCCACCCACCCAACCCTCACTCGCTCGTTCACCCACCCACCCACCCACACCTTCGCTCGCTCGTTCACCCACCCACCCCCTCGCTCGCTCGTTCACCCACCCACCCACCCAGCCCCTCACTCGCTCGTTCACCCACCCACCCACCCCCTCAGTCACTCATTCACCCACCCACCCAACCCCTCGCTCGCTCGTTCTCCCACCCAGCCAACCCCTCGCTCGTTCGTTCACCCACCCACCCAACCCCTCACTCGTTCGTTCACCCACCCACCCCCTCGCTCATTCATTCACCCACCACCTCGCTCGTTCGTTCACCCACCCACCCACCCACCCCCTCGCTCGCTCGTTCACCCACCCACCCACTCGCTCGTTCATTCACCCACCCACCCAACCACCCCCTTGCTCATTCGTTCACCCCACCCACCACCCACCCCCTCACTCGCTCATTCACCCACCCACCCACCCCCTCGCTCGCTCGTTCACCCACCCACCTAACCCCTCACTTGCTCGTTCACCCACCCACCCAACCCCTCGCTCATTCGTTCACTCACCCACCCAACCCCTCGCTTGTTCGTTCACCCACCACCTCGCTCGTTCGTTCACCCACCCACCCACCCAACCCCTCGCTCGCTCGTTCACCCACCCACCCACCCCCCTCGCTCGCTCGTTCACCTACCCACCCACCCACCCACTCGCTCGTTCACCCACACACCCTCTCGCTTGTTCACCCACCCCCTCACTCGTTCATCCATCCACCCCCTCAGTTTTACAACCACCCACCCCCTCGCTCGTTCACCCACCCATCCCCTCTCTCGTTCATTCCCGCATCCACCCACCCACCCCCTTGCTCACTCGCTCGTTCACCCACCCAACCACTTGCTCGCTCGCTCTTTCACCCAACCACCCACACCGTCGCTCGTTCGTTCACCCAACCACCCAACCCCTCGCTCGCTCGTTCACACAACAACCCAGCCCCTCGTTCGTTCACCCACCCACTCGCTCGTTCGTTCACCCATCCACCCCGTCTCTCGCTCGTTCAACCACCCGCTCACTCTTACACCCACCTCCCTCATTCACACATGCACCCCCTCGCTCGTTCACCCACCCACCCACCCAGCCCCTCGCTCGTTCACCCACCCACCCATGCAGGCCCTCGCTCGTTCACCCCACCCACCCAGCCCCTCGCTCGTTCACCCACCCACCCAGCCCCTCGCTCGTTCACCCACCCACCCACACAGCCACTCGCTCGTTCAACCACCCACCCACCCACCCCCTCGCTCGTTCACCCACCCACCCATCCAGCCACTCGCTCGTTCACCCACCCACCCCCTCGCTCGTTCACCCAGCCACCCAAACACACCCTCGCTCGTTCACCCACCTAACACCAATCCCCGTTCGTTCAGCAACCCACCCCTCGCTCGTTCGTTCACCCACTCTCCCACACGCACCCTCGCTCGTTCGTTCACCCACCCACCCATACCCTCGCTCGTTTGTTCAGCCGCCCAGCCATCCCCTCGCTCGTTCATTCACCGACCCACCCACCACCTTGCTAGTTCAACTCTTTCACCCACCTCACACGTTCACCCACCCAGCCACATGCTCGTTCAACCAGCCAGCTGCACGCTCGTTCACCCACCCACCCAACCAGCCGCTCGCTCATTCACACCAACTCTCACCCTCCCCCTCGCTCATTCACCCACCCACCCCCTCGCTCGTTCACCCAGCCACCACCTCGGTTTATCAACCACCCACCCCCTCGCTCGTTCACCCACCCCCCCTCACCCACCCCCTTGCTCGTTCACCCATCCACCCCCCTTGGTTTATCAACCACTCACCCCCTCGTTCGTTCACCCCACCCACCCCCCTCGCTCATTCGTTCATGCATCCACCCACCCACCCACTCGCTCGTTCATTCACCCACCCCCTCGCTCGCTCGTTCACCCACCACACACCCCCTTGCTGGTTCACCCACCCCCTCGTTCGCCCGCTCACCCGCCCACCTCCTCGCTCATTCACCCACCCACCCACCCCCTCGCTCGTTCACCCACCCACCCACCCACCCACACCCATGCTCGTTCATCCACCCACCCACCGACACCCACGCTCGTTCACCCACCCAGCCCCTCAACCACCCACTCGCCCGTTCACCCATCCACCCACCCACACCCACGCTCGTTCACCCACCCAGCCCCTCAACCACCCCCTCGCTCGTTCACTCATCCAACCACCCACACCCATGCACTTTCACCCACCCACCCACGCAGCGCCTCGCTCATTCACCCACCCACACAACCAGCACCTCGCTCATTCACCCACCCACCCACCAAGCGCCTCACTCGTGCATCCACCCACCCACCCCCTTGCTCGTTCACACACCCACCCATCCACCCCCTCTCTCATTCACCCACCCAACCACCCACCCCCTCACTCGTTCATCCACCCCACCCACCCCCTCACTCATTCACCCACCTACCCACCCACACCCTCGCTCGCTCGCTCGTTCACCCACCCACCCACCACCTTGCTCGCTCGCTCGTTCACCCAACCACCCACCCCCTCGCTCGCTCGTTCACCCACCCACCCACTAACTCGCTGGCTCGTTCACCCAACCACCCACCCAACCCCTCGCTCGCTCGTTCACCCAACCACACACCCCCTCGCTTGTTCACCCACACAACCACCCCCTCGCTCATTCACCCACCCACCCCTTCGCTCGTTCACACAGCCCCTCAACCCCTCGCTCGTTCACCCTCCCACTCACCCACCCAACCATGCTGTCCCGCGTTCACCCACCCACGCATCCAGTGCCTCGCTCATTCACCCACCCACCCACCCAGCGCCTCGCTCGTTCACCCACCCACCCGCCCAGCGCCTCGCTCGTTCACCCACCCACCCGCCCAGCGCCTCGCTCGTTCACCCACCCACCCGCCCAGCGCCTCGCTCGTTCACCCACCCACCCGCCCAGCGCCTCGCTCGTTCACCCACTCACCCGCCCAGCGCCTCGCTCGTTCACCCACTCACCCGCCCAGCGCCTCGCTCGTTCACCCTCCTACCCACTCCCTCACTCGCTCGTTCAACTACCCACACCTTTGCTCTCTCATTCACCCACCCATCCCCTCACTCGTTCACCCTTCCATCCACCCACCCCCTCACTCGTTCACCCAACCACCCACCCAACCCCTCGATCGCTCGTTCACCCACCCACGCACCCCCTCGCTTGCTCGTTCACCCACCCACGCACCCACTCGCTTGCTCGTTCACCCACCCACCCACCCCCTCGCTTGCTCGTTCACCCACCCACCCACCCCCTCGCTTGCTCGTTCACCCACCCCCTCGCTTGCTCATTCACCCACCCACCCACCCACCCCCTCACTTGCTCGTTCACCCACCCACCCACTCACCCCTTCGCTTGCTCATTCACCCAACCACCCAACCCCTCGCTCGCTCGTTCACACAACAACCCACCCCCTTGCTCATTCACCCACCCACCCAACCAGCCCCACACTCATTCACCCACCCTCTCACCCTCCCTCTCGCTCATTCACCCACCCACCCCCTCACCCACCCTCTCGCTCGTTCACCCAGCCACCCCCTCGGTTTTTCAACCACACACCCCCTCGCTCGTTCACCCACCCACACCCTCATCAACCCCCTTGATCGTTCACCCACCTTCCCACTCGTTTTTTCAACCACTCAACCCCTCGTTCGTTCACCCACCCACCCCCTCGCTCATTCGTTCACGCATCCAACCACCCAACCCCTCGCTCGTTCATTCACCCAGCCCCTCGCTCGCTCGTTCACCAGCCCCCTCATTCGCCAGCCTGCCTGCCAACCCCCTCGCTGGTTCACCCACCCCCTCGCTTGTTCACCCACCCACCCACTCACTCGTTCACCCACGCACCCCCTCGCATGTTAACCCACCCACCCTCTCACTCGTTCACCCTCCCCCTCGCTCGTTCACCCATCCACCCACACACCCCCTCGCTTGTTCACCTACCCACCCACCTGAAACCTCGGTCATTCACCCACACCCTCGCTCGCTAACCTACTCACCCAGCCAACCACTCGCTCGTTCACCCACCCAACCCCTCGCTCGTTCACACACCCACCCCCTCGCTCGTTCACCCACCCACCCTCTCTCCCACCCCCTCAATCATTCACCCACCCACACTCCCCTCTCTCGTTCGTTCACCCAACCACCCAGCCCCTCGCTAGTTCAACCTCCCGCTCACACTTTCAACCACCTCGCTCGTTCACCCATGCAGCCACCCACACACCCACTCCTACGCTCGTTCACCCAACCAGCCACATGCTCGTTCACCCACCCACCCCACGCTCGTTCATCTACCACCATAAAGCCCCCTTGCTCGTTCACCCACCCACCCACCCAGCCCCTCGCTCATTCACCCACCCAGCCCCTCAACCATCCTTTCGCTCATTCACCCATCCACTCACCCCCTCGCTCGTTCACCCACCCTGACTTCAACCAGCCCCACGCACGTTCACCCACCCCCTCGCTCAGTCACCCACTCACCCACCCCCTCGCTTGTTCATCGACCCTTCCCCTCAACCACCCCCTCGCTCGTTCACCCATCCACCCACCCGCACCCACGCACGTTCACCCACCCAACCACCGCCTCGCTCGTTCAACTTCCCACCCACCCAGCGCCTTGCTCGTCACCCACCCAGTGCCTCACTCGTTCACCCCACCCACCAAAACAGTGCCTTGCTCGTTCACCCACCCACCCACCCAGTGCCTCGCTTGTTCTCCGACCCACCCACCCAGCGCCTCGCTCGTTTACCCACCCACCAAACCAGCGCCTCGTTCGTTCACCCACCCACCCACCCAGCGCCTCGCACTTTCACCCACCCACCCAACCACCGCCTCACTCTTTCACCCACCCACCCACCCAGCGCCTCGCTCGTTCACCCACCCACCCACTCAGCGCCTCGCTCGTTCACCCATCCACCCACCCCCTCGCTCGATCACCCACCCACCCAGTCCCTCGCTCGTTCACCCACCCACCCACCCAGCCCCTCGCTCGTTCACCCACCCACCCACCCAGCCCCTCGCTCGTTCACCCACCCACCCAACCAGCCCCTCGCTCGTTCACCCACCCACCCACCACCCCCTCGCTCGTTCACCCACCCACCCACCCAGCCCCTCGCTCGTTCACCCACCCACCCACCCACCCATCCAGCCACTCGCTCGTTCAGCCACCCAACACCTCGCTCGTTCACCCAGCCACCCAAACACACCCTCGCTTGTTCACCCACCTAACACCAATCCCCGTTCGTTCAGCAACCCACCCCTCGCTTGTTCTTTCACCCATTCTCCCACACGCACCCTCGCTCGTTCGTTCACCCACCCACCCATACCCTCGCTTGTTTGTTTAGCCGCCCAGCCATCCCCTCGCTCGTTCATTCACCGAACCACCCACCACCTTGCTAGTTCAACCACCCGTTCACTCTTTCTCCCACCTCACACGTTCACCCACCCAGCCACATGCTCGTTCAACCAGCCAGCCGCACGCTCGTTCACCCACCCACCCAACCAGCCGCTCGCTCATTCACACCACCTCTCACCCTCCCCCTCGCTCATTCACCCACCCACCCCCTCGCTCGTTCACCCAGCCACCACCTCAGTTTATCAACCACCCACCCCCTCGCTCGTTCACCCACCCCCCCTCACCCACCCCCTTGCTCGTTCACCCATCCACCCTCTTGGTTTATCAACCACTCACCCCCTCGTTCGTTCTTCCACCCACCCCCTCGCTCATTCGTTCATGCATCCACCCACCCACCCACTCGCTCGTTCATTCACCCACCCCCTCGCTCGCTTGTTCACCCACCCAACCCCTCGCTCGTTCACACACCCACCCCCTCGCTCGTTCACCAACCCACCCTCTCTCCCACCCCCTCAATCATTCACCCACCCACACTCCCCTCTCTCGTTCGTTCACCCAACCACCCAGCCCCTCGCTAGTTCAACCTCCCGCTCACACTTTCAACCACCTCGCTCGTTCACCCATGCAGCCACCCACACACCCACTCCTACGCTCGTTCACCCAACCAGCCACATGCTCGTTCACCCACCCACCCCACGCTCGTTCATCTACCACCATAAAGCCCCCTCGCTCATTCACCCACCCACCCACCCAGCCCCTCGCTCATTCACCCACCCAGGCCCTCAACCATCCTTTCGCTCATTCACCCATCCACTCACCCCCTCGCTCGTTCACCCACCCTGACTTCAACCACCCCCACGCACGTTCACCCACCCCCTCGCTCAGTTACCCACTCACCCACCCCCTCACTTGTTCATCGACCCTTCCCCTCAACCACCCCCTCGCTCGTTCACCCATCCACCCACCCGCACACACGCACGTTCACCCACCCAACCACCGCCTCGCTCGTTCAACTTCCCACCCACCCAGCGCCTTGCTCGTCACCCACCCAGCGCCTCACTCGTTCACCCACCCACCAAAACAGTGCCTCGCTCGTTCACCCACCCACCCACCCCGTGCCTCGCTCGTTCTCCGACCCACCCACCCAGCACCTCGCTCGTTTACCCACCCACCAAACCAGCGCCTCGCTCGTTCACCCACCCACCCACCCAGCGCCTCGCACTTTCACCCACCCACCCAACCACCGCCTCACTCTTTCACCCACCCACCCAACCAGCGCCTCGCTCGTTCACCCACCCACCCACTCAGCGCCTCGCTCGTTCACCCATCCACCCACCCCCTCGCACGATCACCCACCCACCCAGCCCCTCGCTCGTTCACCCACCCACCCACCCAGCCCCTCCCTCGTTCACCCACCTACCCACCCAGCCCCTCGCTCATTCACCCACCCACCCACCCAGCCCCTCGCTCGTTCACCCACCCACCCACCCAGCCCCTCGCTCGTTCACCCACCCACCCACCCAGCCCATCGCTCGTTCACCCACCCACCCACCCAGCCCCTCGCTCGTTCACCCACCCACCCACCAGCCCCTCGCTCGTTCACCCACCCACCCACCCACCCCCTCGCTCGTTCACCCACCCACCCACCCACACAGCCCCTCGCTCGTTCACCCACCCACCCACCCACCCATCCAGCCACTCGATTGTTCACCCACCCAACACCTCGCTCGTTCACCCAGCCACCCAAACACACCCTCGCTCGTTCACCCACCTAACACCAATCCCCGTTCGTTCAGCAACCCACCCCTCGCTCGTTCGTTCACCCACTCTCCCACACGCACCCTCGCTCGTTCGTTCACCCACCCACCCATACCCTCGCTCGTTTGTTCAGCCGCCCAGCCATCCCCTCGCTCGTTCATTCACCGACCCACCCACCACCTTGCTAGTTCAACCACCCGTTCACTCTTTCACCCACCTCACACGTTCACCCACCCAGCCACATGCTCGTTCAACCAGCCAGCCGCACGCTCGTTCACCCACCCACCCAACCAGCCGCTCGCTCATTCACACCACCTCTCACCCTCCCCCTCGCTCATTCACCCACCCACCCCCTCGCTCGTTCACCCAGCCACCACCTCAGTTTATCAACCACCCACCCCCTCGCTCGTTCACCCACCCCCCCTCACCCACCCCCTTGCTCGTTCACCCATCCACCCTCTTGGTTTATCAACCACTCACCCCCTCGTTCGTTCTTCCACCCACCCCCTCGCTCATTCGTTCATGCATCCACCCACCCACCCACTCGCTCGTTCATTCACCCACCCCCTCGCTCGCTCGTTCAACCACCCAACCCCTCGCTCGTTCACACACCCACTCCCTCGCTCGTTCACCAACCCACCCTCTCTCCCACCCCCTCAATCATTCACCCACCCACACTCCCCTCTCTCGTTCGTTCACCCAACCACCCAGCCCCTCGCTAGTTCAACCTCCCGCTCACACTTTCAACCACCTCGCTCGTTCACCCATGCAGCCACCCACACACCCACTCCTACGCTCGTTCACCCAACCAGCCACATGCTCGTTCACCCACCCACCCCACGCTCGTTCATCTACCACCATAAAGCCCCCTCGCTCATTCACCCACCCACCCACCCAGCCCCTCGCTCATTCACCCACCCAGGCCCTCAACCATCCTTTCGCTCATTCACCCATCCACTCACCCCCTCGCTCGTTCACCCACCCTGACTTCAACCACTCCCACGCACGTTCACCCACCCCCTCGCTCAGTCACCCACTCACCCACCCCCTCACTTGTTCATCGACCCTTCCCCTCAACCACCCCCTCGCTCGTTCACCCATCCACCCACCCGCACACACGCACGTTCACCCACCCAACCACCGCCTCGCTCGTTCAACTTCCCACCCACCCAGCGCCTTGCTCGTCACCCACCCAGCGCCTCACTCGTTCACCCACCCACCAAAACAGTGCCTCGCTCGTTCACCCACCCACCCACCCAGTGCCTCGCTCGTTCTCCGACCCACCCACCCAGCGCCTCGCTCGTTTACCCACCCACCAAACCACCGCCTCGCTCTTTCACCCACCCACCCACCCAGCGCCTCGCTCGTTCACCCACCCACCCACTCAACGCCTCGCTCGATCACCCACCCACCCAGCCCCTCGCTCGATCACCCACCCACCCAGCCCCTCGCTCGTTCACCCACCCACCCACCCAGCCCCTCGCTCGTTCACCCACCCACCCACCCAGCCCCTCGCTCGTTCACCCACCCACCCACCAGCCCCCTCGCTCGTTCACCCCACCCACCCACCCACCCCCTCGCTCGTTCACCCACCCACCCACCCACCCAGCCCCTCGCTCGTTCACCCACCCACCCAGCCACTCGCTCGTTCACCCACCCAACACCTCGCTCGTTCACCCAGCCATCCAAACACACCCTCGCTCGTTCACCCACCTAACACCAATCCCCGTTCGTTCAGCAACCCACCCCTCGCTCGTTCGTTCACCCCACTCTCCCACACGCACCCTCGCTCGTTCGTTCACCCACCCACCCATACCCTTGCTCGTTTGTTCAGCCGCCCAGCCATCCCCTCGCTCGTTCATTCACCGACCCACCCACCACCTTGCTAGTTCAACCACGCGTTCACTCTTTCACCCACCTCACACGTTCACCCACCCAGCCACATGCTCGTTCAACCAGCCGTCTGCACGCTCGTTCACCCACCCACCCAACCAGCCGCTCACTCATTCACACCACCTCTCACCCTCCCCCTCGCTCATTCACCCACCCACCCCCTCGCTCGTTCACCCAGCCACCACCTAAGTTTATCAACCACCCACCCCCTCGCTCGTTCACCCAACCCCCCTCACCCACCCCCTTGCTCGTTCACCCATCCACCCTCTTGGTTTATCAACCACTCACCCCCTCGTTCGTTCTTCCACCCCGCCCCCTCGCTCATTCGTTCATGCATCCACCCACCCACCCACTCGCTCGTTCATTCACCCACCCCCTCGCTCGCCTCGTTCACCCACCACCCACCCCCTCGCTGGTTCACCCACCCCCCTCGTTGGCCCGCTCGCCCGCCCACCTCCTCGCTCATTCACCCACCCACCCACCCCCTCGCTCGTTCACCCACCCACCCACCCACACCCATGCTCGTTCACCCACCCACCCACCGACACCCATGCTCGTTCACCCACCTAGCCCCTCAACCACCCACTCGCCCGTTCACCCATCCACCCACCCACACCCACGCTCGTCACCCACCCAGCCCCTCAACCACCCCCTCGCTCGTTCACTCATCCAACCACCCACAACCATGCACTTTCACCCACCCACCCAGCGCCTCGCTCGTTCACCCACCCACACAACCAGCACCTCGCTCGTTCACCCACCCACCCACCAAGCGCCTCACTCGTGCATTCACCCACCCACCCCCTTGCTCGTTCACACACCCACCCACCCACCCCCTCGCTCATTCACCCACCCACCCACCCACCCACCCCCTCGCTCATTCACCCACCCAACCACCCACCCCCTCACTCGTTCATCCCACCCACCCACCCCCTCACTCATTCACCCACCTACCCACCCACACCCTCGCTCGCTCGCTCGTTCACCCACCCACCCACCCCCTTGCTCGCTCGCTCGTTCACCCACCCACCCACCCCCTTGCTCGCTCGCTCGTTCACCCAACCACCCACTAACTCGCTGGCTCGTTCACCCAACCACCCACCCACCCCCTCGCTCGCTCATTCACCCAACCACACACCCCCTCGCTTGTTCACCCACACAACCACCCCCTCGCTCGTTCACCCTCCCAACCCTTCGCTCGTTCACCCAGCCCCTCAACCCCTCGCTCGTTCACCCTCCCACTCACCCACCCAACCATGCTGTCCCGCGTTCACCCACCCACGCATCCAGTGCCTCGCTCATTCACCCACCCACCCACCCAGCGCCTCACTCGTTCACCCACCCACCCGCCCAGCGCCTCGCTCGTTCACCCACCCACCCGCCCAGCGCCTCGCTCGTTCACCCACCCACCCGCCCAGCGCCTCGCTCGTTCACCCACCCACTGGCCCAGCGCCTCGCTCGTTCACCCACTCACCCGCCCAGCGCCTCGCTCGTTCACCCACCCACCCGCCCAGCGCCTCGCTCGTTCACCCACCCACCCGCCCCCACCCGCCCAGCGCCTCGCTCGTTCACCCACCCACCCGCCCAGCGCCTCGCTCGTTCACCCACCCACCCGCCCAGCGCCTCGCTCGTTCACCCCACCCACCCGCCCAGCGCCTCGCTCGTTCACCCACCCACTGGCCCAGCGCCTCGCTCGTTCACCCCACTCACCCGCCCAGCGCCTCGCTCGTTCACCCACTCACCCCGCCCAGCGCCTCGTTCATTCACACACCCATCCACCTAGCGCCTCGCTCGTTCACCCTCCCACCAACTCCCTCACTCGCTCGTTCAACTACCCACCCCTTTGCTCTCTCATTCACCCACCCACCCCCTCACTCGTTCACCCAACCACCCACCCAACCCCTCGATCGCTCGTTCACCCACCCACGCACCCCCTCGCTTGCTCGTTCACCCACCCACCCACCCCCTCGCTTGCTCGTTCACCCACCCACCCACCCCCTCGCTTGCTCGTTCACCCACCCCCTCGCTTGCTCGTTCACCCACCCACCCACCCACCCCCTTATTGCTCATTCACCCACCCACCCACTCACTTGCTCGTTCACCCACCCACCCACTCACCCCTTCGCTTGCTCGTTCACCCAACCACCCAACCCCTCGCTCGCTCGTTCACACAACAACCCACCCCCTTGCTCATTCACCCACCCACCCAACCAGCCCCACACTCATTCACCCACCCTGTCACCCTCCCTCTCGCTCATTCACCCACCCACCCCCCTCACCCACCCTCTCGCTCGTTCACCCCAGCCACCCCCTTGGTTTTTCAACCACCCATCCCCTCGCTCGTTCACCCACCCACGCCCTCATCAACCCCCTTGATTGTTCACCCACCTTCCCACTCGTTTTTTCAACCACCCAACCCCTCGTTCGTTCACCCACCCACCCCCTCGCTCATTTGTTCACGCATCCAACCACCCAACCCCTCGCTCGTTCATTCACCCAGCCCCTCGCTCGCTCGTTCACCAGCCCCCTCATTCGCCAGCCTGCCTGCCAACCCCCTCGCTGGTTCACCCACCCCCTCGCTTGTTCACCCACCCACCCACTCACTCGTTCACCCACGCACCCCCTCGCATGTTAACCCACCCACCCTCTCACTCGTTCACCCTCCCCCTCGCTCGTTCACCCCGTCCACCCACACACCCCCTCGCTTGTTCACCTACCCACCCACCTGAAACCTCGGTCATTCACCCACACCCTCGCTTGCTAACCTACTCACCCAGCCAACCCCTCGCTCGTTCACCCACCCAACCCCTCGCTCGTTCACCACACCCACCCCCTCGCTCGTTCACCAACCCACCCTCTCTCCCACCCCCTCACTCATTCACCCACCCACCCCCTCGCTCGTTCACCCACCCACACTCCCCTCTCTCGTTCGTTCACCCAACCACCCAGCCACTCGCTAGTTCAACCTCCCGCTCACACTTTCAACCATCTCGCTCGTTCACCCATGCAGCCACCCACACACCCACTCCTACGCTCGTTCACCCCAACCAGCCATATGCTCGTTCACCCACCCACCCAACGCTCATTCATCTACCACCATAAAGCCCCCTCGCTCGTTCACCCACCCACCCACCCAGCCCCTCGCTCATTCACCCACCCAGCCCCTCAACCATCCTTTCGCTCATTCACCCATCCACTCACCCCCTCGCTCGTTCACCCACCCTGACCCTCAACCACCCCCACGCACGTTCACCCACCCCCTCGCTCAGTCACCCACTCACCCACCCCCTCGCTTGTTCATCGGCCCTTCCCCTCAACCACCCCCTCGCTCGTTCACTCATCCACCCAGCCGCACCCACGCACGTTCACCCACCCAACCACCGCCTCGCTCGTTCAACTTCCCACCCACCCAGCGCCTTGCTCGTCACCCACCCAGCGCCTCACTCGTTCACCCACCCACCAAAACAGCGCCTCGCTCGTTCACCCACCCACCCACCCAGTGCCTCGCTCATTCTCCGACCCACCCACCCAGCGCCTCGCTCGTTTACCCACCCACCAAACCAGCGCCTCGCTCGTTCACCCCACCCACCCACCCAGCGCCTCGCACTTTCACCCACCCACCCAACCACCGCCTCACTCTTTCACCCACCCACCCACCCAGCGCCTCGCTCGTTCACCCACCCACCCACTCAGTGCCTCGCTCGTTCACCCACCCACCCACCCAGCGCCTCGCTCGTTCACCCACCCACCCACGCACCCAGCGCCTCGCTCCTCACCCACCCACTAACCCACGCAGCGCCTCGCTCGTTCACCCACCCACCCACCCCCTCGCTCGATCACCCACCCACCCACCCCCCTCGCTCGTTCACCCACCCACCCACCCACCCAGCGCCTCGCTCGTTCACCCACCCACTAACCCACGCAGCGCCTCGCTCGTTCACCCACCCACCCACCCCCTCGCTCGTTCACACCACCCACCCACCCCCTTGCTCGTTCACTCACCCACCCACCCCCTCGCTCGTTCACCCACCCAGCCCCTCACCCACCCCCTCGCTTGTACACACACACCCCCTCACTCGTTCTCCCCACCCACCCTCTCACCCACTCCCTCGCTTATTCAATCACCCACCCCTCGCTCGTTCACCCACACACAACCCCATCCCTTTGTCATTCACCCACCCACCCACCCCCTTGCTCGTTCGGTCACCCACCCCTTGCTCGTTCGTTCACCCCACCCACCCACCCCCTCGTTCGTTCTCCGACCCCATCACTCGTTCATCCACCCACCCAACCACTCGCTTGTTCACCCACCAACCGACCCACCCCCTCGCACGTTCACCCACCCACCCACCCACGCCCTCGCTCGTTCTCCCACCCCATCGCTCGTTCACCCACACACCCATCCACCCCCTCGCTCGTTCACCCACCCACCCACCCCTCGCTCGTTCACACCACCCACCCACCCCCTCGCTCGTTCACCCACCCAACCACCCTCTCGCTCGTTCACCCACCCACCCCGCCCCCTCGCTCGTTCACTCACCTACCAACTCGTTCATTCACCCACCCAGCCACCCACCACCTCGTTCGTTCACCCACGCACCCACCCCCTCGATCGTTCACACACCCACCAACCCACCCACCCCCCTCGCTCGTTCACCCAACCACTCGCTCGTTAGTTCACTCATCCACCCACCCACTCGCTCGTTCGTTCACCCACTCACCAACCCACCCCTCGCTCGTTCGTTCACCCACCCACTCACCCATGCCCTCGCTCATTCGTACACCCACCCACTCACCCCCTCACACGTTTGTTCACCCACCCACCCCCTCACTCATTCGTTCACCCACTCACCCAACCAGCCCCTCGCTCATTCACCCACCCACTCGCTCATTCACCCACCCACCCCCTCACCCACCCTCTCGCTCATTCACCCGCACATCCCCTCGGTTTTTCAACCACTCACCCGCTCGCTCGTTCACCCACACATCCCCACACCCACCCCCTCGCTTATTCACCCAACCACCCCTTCGGTATTTCAACCACCCACCCCCCTCATTCGTTCACCCCACCCACCCTCTCACTTTTTCGTTCATGCCTCCACCCACCCTCCCCCTCGCTCATTCGTTCAACCAACCCTCGCTCGTTCGTTCACCCACCCACACAGCCCCTCACTCGTTCGTTCTCCCACCCCCCTCGCTCGCTCGTTCACCCACCAAACCAATCAACCCCTTGCTCGCTCGTTCACCCACCCACCCAACCACCCCCCTCGCTCGCTCGCTCGTTCACCCACCCACCCACCCCCCGCACTCGCTCGCTCGTTCGTTCACCCACCCACCAACCCCCTCGCTCACTCGTTCACCCACCCACCCGACCAACCCTTCGCTTGCTTGCTCGTTCACCCACCCACCCACACCGTCGCTCGCTCACTCGTTCACCCACCCACCCACCCGCTCGCTCGCTCACATGCTCATCCACCCTCCCCCACGCTCGTTCACCCAACCACACCCTCACTCATTCACCCACCCCCTCACCCACCCCCTCGCTCATTCACCCACCCACCCCCTCACACTTTACCCCCCACACCCTCGGATTTTCAAACACCCACCCCCTCGCTCGTTCCCCCACACACCCCCAGACCCAACCCTCATTCGTTCACCCACCCACGCCTTCACTCATTCGCTCACGGCTCCACACACCCACCACCTCGCTCGTGCATTCACCCACCCTCTCGCTCGCTCATTCACCCACCCACCCCCTCGCTCGTTCGTTCACCCCACTCCATCGCTCGTTCGTTCACCCACCCACCCAACCACCCCTTTGCTCGTTCGTTCACCCACCCAACCAACAAGCCCCTCGCTCGCTCCTTCACCCACAAACCCACCCAACCCCTCGCTCGCTCGTTCACCCACCCAACCCTTGCTCTCGTTCACCCACCACCCACCCAACCCCTCGCTCGCTCATTCACCCACCCACCCAGACCCTCGGTCGCTCGTTCAACCCCACCCAATCGCTCGCTTGCTCGTTCACCCACCCACCCAACCCTCGCTCGTTCGTTCACCAACGCACCCCCTCACTCGTTCGTTCACCCCACCACCTCGCTCGTTCGTTCACCCACCCAACCACCAACCCCTTGCTCACACGTTCACCCACCCAAACACCCACACCCTCGCTCGCTCGTTCACCCACCTAAAAACCCACCCCCTCGCTCGGTAGTTCACCCACCCAACCACCCACCCCCTCGCTCGATCATTCACCCACCCCCTCGCTCACTCGTTCACCCACGCACCCAACCCCTCGCTCGCTCGTTCACCCACCCACCCACCCCCTCGCTCGCTCGTTCACCCACCCACCCACCCCCTCGCTCGCTCGTTCACACCCACCCACCCACCCCCCTCGCTCGCTCGTTCACCCACCCACCCACCCCCTCGCTCGCTCGTTCACCCACCCACCCACCCCCTCGCTCGCTCGTTCTCCGACCCAACCACCCCCTCGCTCGCTCGTTCACACACCCACCCACCCACACACCCCCTCGCTCGCTAGTTCACCCACCCACCCAACCCCTCGCTCGCTCGTTCACCCACCCACCCAACCCCTCGGTCGCTCGTTCACCCACCCACCCAACCGCTCGCTCGCTCGTTCACCCACCCACCCACCCCCTCGCTCGCTCGTTCACCCCACCCACCCACCCCCTCGCTCGCTCGTTCACCCACCCCACCCACACCCTCGCTCGCTCGTTCACCCACCCACCCCCTCGCTCCCTCATTCACCCACCCACCCACCCCCTTCGCTCGCTCATTCACCCAACCAACCATTCCCTCGCTCGCCTCGTTCACCCAACCACCCACCCACCCCCTCGCTCGCTCGATCACCCACCCACTCACCCCCTCGCTCGCTCCTTCACCCACCCCACACACCCCTGCGCTCGCTCGTTCACCCACCCACCCACCTCCGCGCTCGCACGTTCACCCAACCACCCACCTACTCACTGGCTCGTTTATCCACCCACCCAACCACACCCTCGCTCGCTCGCTCGTTCACACCAACCACCCACCCACCCCCTCGCTCGCTCGTTCACGCAACCACCCCTTCACTCGTTCACCCCAACCACCCCTTCACTCGTTCACCCACCCACTCAACTCCTCGCTCGTTCACCCTCCCACTCACCCACCCAACCACACTCTCCCATGTTCACCCACCCAACCAACCTGCGCCTCGCTCGTTCACCCACCCACCCACCCAGCACCACGCTCGTTAACCACCCACCCACCCAGCACCTCGCTCGTTCACCCACCCACCCACCCAGCACCTCGCTCGTTCACCCACCCCCTCGCTCGCTCGTTCACCCCAAAAAACCCACACCGTGGCTCGCTCGCATCGTTCACCCATCCACCCACCCGCTCGCTCGCTCGCACGCTCTCCCACGCTCGTTCACCCAACCATACCCTCACTCATTCACCCACCCACCCAACCACACACCCCCTCGCTCGCTCATTCACCCACCCACCCACCCCCTCGCTCGCTCATTCACCAACCCCCCAACACCCTCGCTCGCTCGTTCACCAACCCACCCACCCCCTCGCTCACTCGTTCACCCACCCACCCACCCCCTCGCTGGCTCGTTCACCCAACCACCCATCCCCTCGCTCGCTCATTCACCCAACCACGCACCCACCCCCCTCGCTCGCTCGATCACCCACCCACCCACCCCCTCGCTTGCTCGTTCACCCACCCACCCACCCCCCGCACTCGCTCGTTCACCCACCCACCCACCCCCGCGCTCGCTCGTTCACCCACCCACCCACCCACTCACTGGCTCGTTCACCCGCCGACCCAACCACCCCCTCGCTCGCTCGCTCGTTCACCCAACCACCCACCCACCCCCTCGTTCGCTCGTTCACCCAACCACCCCTTCACTCGTTCACCCACCCACTCAACTCCTCGCTCGTTCACCCTCCCACTCACCCACCAAACCAATCTCTCCCATGTTCACCCACACACCCAACCTGCGCCTTGCTCGTTCACCCACCCACCCACCCAGCACCACGCTCGTTAACCACCCACCCACCCAGCACCTCGCTCGTTCACCCACCCCACCCACCCAGCACCTCACTCGTTCACCCACCCCCTCGCTCGCTCGTTCACCCAACCACCCACCCGCTCGCTCGCTCGCACGCTCACCCACCCACCCCCACGCTCATTCACCCAACCATACCCTCATGCATTCACCCACCCCCTCACCCAACCCCTCGCTCATTCACCCAGTAACCCCCTCGCACTTTCACCCCCCTCTCACACCCTCGGATTTTCAAACACCCATCCCCTCGCTCGTTCCCCCACCCACCCCCAAACCCAACCCCTCATTCGTTCACCCACCCACGCCCTCGCTTATTCGTTCACGGCTCCACACACCCACCACCTCGCTCATTCATTCACCCACCCCCTCGCTCGTTCGTTCACCCACCCACCTCCTCGGTCGTTCGTTCACCCACTCCCTCGCTCGTTCGTTAACCCACCCACCCAACCACCCCCTTGCTAGTTCGTTCACCCACCCAGCCAACCAGCCCCTCGCTCGCTCCTTCACCCACCCACCCAGCCAACCCTTCGCTCACTCGTTCACCCACCCACCCCCTCGCTCGCTCTTTCACCCACCCACCGACCCAACCCCTCGCTCGCTCGTTCACCCACCCGCCCACCCTCTCGGTCGCTCATTCACCCACCCACCCAACAGCTCGCTTGCTCGTTCACCCACCCACTCAACCCCTCGCTCGTTCGTTCACCCACCTCCCCTCACTCGTTCGTTCACCCACCACCTCGCTCGTTCGTTCACCCACCCAGCCACCCACCCCCTCGCTCGCTCATTCACCCACCCAACCACCCACCCCCTCGCTCTGTCGTTCACCCACCCACCCACCCCCTCGCTCACTCCTTCACCCACCCACCAACCCCCTCGCTCGCTCGTTCATCCACCACACACCGCCTCGCTCGCTCGTTCACCCACCCAACCACCCACCCCCTCGCTCGCTCGTTCGCCCACCCGTCCACCCCCTCGCTCGCTCGTTCACCCACCCGCCCAACCCCTCGCTCGCACTTTCACCCACCTGCCCACGCCCTCGCTCGCTCGTTCACCCCACCCGCCCCCATCCTCGCTCGCTTTTTCACCCTCCCACCCACCCCCTCGCTCGTTCACCCCACACACCCACCCCCTCGCTCGCTCATTCACACACCCACCCACCCCCTCGCTCGCTCGTTCACCCACCCACCCACCCCCTCGCTCGCTCGTTCACCCAACCAACCATCTCCTCGCTCGCTCGTTCACCCAACCACCCACCCACCCCTTCGCTCGCTCGATCACCCACCCACTCACCCCCTCGCTCGCTCGTTCACCCACCCACCCAACCCCGCGCTCGCTCGTTCACCCACCCACCCACCACCGCGCTCGGTCGTTCACCCACCCAACCACCCACTCACTGGCTCGTTCACCAACCCACCCAACGACCACCTCGCTCGCTCGTTCACCCAACCACCCACCCAACCCCTCGCTCGCTCATTCACCCAACCACCCCTTCACTCGTTCACCCACCCACTCAACTCCTCACTCGTTCACCCTCCCACTCACCCACCCAACCACACTCTCCCACGTTCACCCACCAACCCAACCTGCGCCTCGCTCGTTAACCACCCACCCACCCAGCGCCTCGCTCGTTCACCCACCCACCCACCCAGCACCACGCTCGTTAACCTCCCACCCACCCAGCACCTCGCTCGTTCACCCACTCACCCACCCAGCACCTCGCTCATTCACCCACCCCCTCGCTCGCTCATTCACCCAACAACCCACACCGTCGCTCGCTCGCTCCTTCACCCAACCAACCACCCGCTCGCTCGCTCGCACGCTCACCCACCCACCCCCACACTCGTTCACCCAACCACACCCTCACGCATTCACCCACCCCCCCCACCCCCTCGCTCATTCACCCACCCACCCCCTCGCACTTTCACCCCCCTCACACCCTCGGATTTTTACACACACACCCCCTCGCTCGTTCCCCCACCCACCTCCAGACCCAACCCTTCATTCGTTCACCCACCCACGCCCTCGCTTATTCGTTCACGGCTCCACACACCCACCACCTCGCTCGTTCATTCACCCACCCCCTCGCTCGTTCGTTCACCCACCCACCCCCTCGCTCGTACGTTCACCCCACTCCCTCGCTCGTTCGTTCACCACCACCACCCAACCACCCCCTTGCTCGTTCGTTCACCCACCCAGCCAACCAGCCACTCGCTCGGTCCTTCACCCACACACCCACCCAACCCCTCGCTTGCTCGTTCACCCACCCACCCCCTCGCTCGCTCTTTCACCCACTCACCGACCCAACCCCCTCGCTCGCTCGTTCACACCACCCGCCCAACCCCTCACTCATTCGTTCACCCACCCACCCCCTCGCTCGCTCTTTCGCCCACCCACCGACCCAACCCCTCGCTCGCTCGTTCACCCACCCGCCCAACCCCTCGCTCGTTCGTTCACCCCACCTCCCCTCGCTCGTTCGTTCACCCACCACCTCGCTCGTTCGTTCACCCACCCAACCACCCACCCCCTCGCTCACTCGTTCACCCACCCAACCACCCACACCCTCGCTCTGTCGTTCACCCACCCACCCACCCAACCCCTCGCTCGCTCGTTCACCCACCCACCCCCTCGGTCGCTCTTTCACCCACCCACCGACCCAACCCCTCGCTCGCTCGTTCACCCACCCGCCCAACCCCTTACTCGTTCGTTCACCCACCTCCCCTCGCTCGTTCGTTCACCCCACCACCTCGCTCGTTTGTTCACCCACCCCCTCGCTCGCTCGTTTACCCACCCACCCACCCACCCCATCGCTCAATCCTTCACCCATCCACCCACCCACTCGCTCGCTCGTTCATCCATCCACACACCCCCTCGCTCGCTCGTTCACCCACCCACCCACCCCCTCGCTCGCTCGTTCACCCATCCACCCATCCCGCGCTCGCTCGTTCATCCACCCACCCACCCCGCGCTCGCTCGTTCATCCACCCGCCCACCCCCGCCCTCGCTCGTTCGTTCACCCAACCACCCACCCACCCCCTCGCTCGCTCATTCACCCAACCACCCCTTCACTCGTTCACCCACTCACTCAAATCCTCGCTCGTTCACATTCCCACTCACCCACCCAACCACACTCTCCCACATTCACCCACCCACCCAACCTGCACCTCGCTCGTTCACCCACCCACCCACCCAGCACCACGCTCGTTAACCACCCACTCACCCAGCACATTGTTCGTTCACCCACCCACCCACCCAGCACCTCGCTCGTTCACCCACCCCCTCGCTCGCTCATTCACCCAACAACCCACACCGTCGCTCGCTCGCTCGTTCACCCATCCACCCACTCGCTCGCTCGCTCGCACGCTCACCCACCCACCCCCACGCTCGTTCACCCAACCAGACCCTCACGCATTCAGCCACCCCCTCACCCACCCCCTCGCTCATTCACCCACCCACCCCTTCGCTCTTTCACCCCCCTCACACCCTCGGATTTTCAAACACACACCCCCTCGCTCATTCCCCCACCCACCCCCAGACCCAACCCCTCATTCGTTGACCCACCCACGCCCTCGCTTATTCGTTCACGGCTCCACACACCCACCACCTCGCTTATTCGTTCACGGCTCCACACACCCACCCCCTCGCTCGTTTGTTCACCCCACCCACCCCCTCGCTCGTTCGTTCACCCACTCCCTCGCTCGTTCGTTCACCCACTCACCCAACCACCCGCTTGCTCGTTCGTTCACCCATCCAACCAACCAGCCACTCGCTCGCTCCTTCACCCACCCACCCACCACCGCGCTCGCTCGTTCACCCACCCACCCACCCACTCACTGGCTCGTTCCCCCACCCACCCAAACACCCCCTCGCTCGCTCGCTCGTTCACCCAACCACCCACCCACCCCCTCGTTCGCTCGTTCACCCAACCACCCCTTCACTTGTTCACCCACCCACTCAACTCCTCGCTCGTTCACTCTCCCACTCACCCACACAACCACACTCTCCCACGTTCACCCACACACCCAACCTGCGCCTCGCTCGTTCACCCATCCACCCACCCAGTACCACGCTCGTTAACCACCCACCCACCCAGCATCTCGCTCGTTCACCCACCCAACCACCCAGCACCTCACTCGTTCACCCACCCCCTCGCTCGCTCGTCTCACCCAACAACCCACACCGTCGCTCGCTCGCTCGTTCACCCCATCCACCCACCCGCTCGCTCGCTCGCACGCTCACCCACCCACCCCCACGCTCGTTCACCCAACCACACCCTCACGCATTCACCCACCCCCTCACCCACCCCCTCGCTCATTCACCCACCCACCCCCTCGCACTTTCACCCCCTCACACCCTCGGATTTTCAAACGCCCACCCCCTCGCTTGTTCCCCCACCCAACCCCAGACACAACACCTCATTCCTTCACCCACCCACGCCCTCGCTTATTCGTTCACGGATCCACACACCCACCACCTCACTCATTCGTTCACCCACCCCCTCGCTCGTTCGTTCACCCACCCACCCCCTCGCTCGTTCGTTCACCCACTCCCTCGCTCGTTCGTTCACCCACCCACCACACCACGCCGTTGCTCGTTCGTTCGCCCACCCAGCCAACCAGCCCCTCGCTCGGTCCTTCACCCACACACCCATCCAACCCCTCGCTCACTCGTTCACCCACCCACCCCCTCGCTTGCTCGTTCACCCAACCACCGACCCAACCCTTCGCTCACTTTTTCACGCACCCGCTCACCATCTCGGTCGCTCATTCACCCACCCACCCAACCGCTCGCTTGCTCGTTCACCCACCCACCCAACCCCTCCCTCGTTCGTTCACACACCCCCCCTCGCTCGTTCATTCACCCACCACCTCGCTCGTTCGTTCACCCACCCAGCCACCCATCCCCTCGCTCGCTCATTCACCCAACCAACCACCCACCCCCTCGCTCTGTTGTTCACACACCCACCCACCCACCCCCCCGCTCACTCCTTCACCCACCCACCCACCCCCTCGCTCGCTCATTCATCCATCCACACACCCCCTCGCTCGCTCGTTCACCCACCCACCCACCCCCTCGCTCGCTCGTTCACCCACCCGCCCACCCCCTCGCTCGCTCGTTCACCCACTCCCTCGTTCGTTCGTTCACCCACCCACCCAATCACACCCTTGCTCGTTTGTTCACCCACCGAGCCAACCTGCCCCTCACTCGCACCTTCACCCACACACCCACCCAACCCCTCGCTCGCTCATTCACCCACCCACCCCCTCGCTAGCACGTTCACCCACCTACCATCCCAACCCCTCGCTCGCTCGTACACCCACTCGGCCACCCTCTCGGTCGCTCATTCACCCACCCACCCAACCACTCCCTTGCTCGTTCACCCACCCACCCAACCCCTCGCTCGTTCGTTCACCCACCCCAGCTCGCTCATTCGTTCACACCACCACCTCACTCGTTTGTTCACGCACCCAGCCGCCCACCCCCTCGCTCGCCTCGTTCACCCACCCAACCACCCACCCCCTTGCTCTGTCGTTCACCCACCCACCCACCCACCCCCTCGCTCACTCGTTCACCCACCCACTCACTCCCTCGCTCGCTCGTTCATCCACCCACACAACACCTTGCTTGCTGGTTCACCCACCCACCCACCCGTCCCCTCGCTCACTCATTCACCCCACCCACCCAGCCCCTCGCTCGCTCGTTCACCCACCCGCCCACCACCTCGCTCGCTCGTTCACCCACCCGCCCACTCCCTTGCTCATTCGTTCACCCACCCACCCACCCCCTCGCTCACTCGTTCACCCAACCACCCACCACCCCCTCGCTCGCTCGTTCATCCACCCACACAACACCTCGCTCGCTCGTTCACCCCACCCACCCACCCGTCCCCTCGCTCACTCATTCACCCACCCACCCAGCCCCTCGCTCGCTCGTTCACCAACCCGCCCACTACCTCGCTCGCTCGTTCACCCACCCGCCCACCCCCTTGCTCGTTCGTTCACCCACCCGCCCACCCCCTCGCTCGCTCGTTCACCCACCCGCCCACCCCCTCTGTCGCTCGTTCACCCAACCGCCCACCCCCTCGCTCGTTCACCCACCCGCGCACCCCCTCGCTCGCTCGTTCACCCTGCCGCCCACCCTCTCGCTCGCTCGTTCACCCACCTACCCACCCCCTCGCTCGCTCGTTCACCCTACCACCCATCCCCTCACTCGCTCGTTCACCTAACCACCCACCCACCCCCTCGCTCACTCGATCACCCACCCACCCACCCCTTCGCTCGCTCGTTCACCCACCCACCAACCCCCGCGCTCGCTCGTTCACCCACACAACCAACCCCGCGCTCGCTCGTTCACCCACCCACCCACCCACTCACTGGCTCGTTCACCCACCCACCCAACCACCCCCTCGCTCACTCGCTCGTTCACCCAACCAATCACCCACCCCCTCGCTCGCTCATTCACCCACCCACCCCACCCCCTCGCTCACTCGTTCACCCACCCACCCCCTCGCTCGCTCGTTCACCCACCCACCCACCCCCTTGCTCGCTCGTTCACCCACCCACCCACCCACCCCCTCGCTCGCTCGTTCACCCACCCACCCACCACGCGCTCGCTTGTTCACCCATCCACCCACTCCGCGCTCGCTCGTTCACCCACCCCCGCGCTCGCTCGTTCGTTCACCCAACCACACACCCACCCCCTCGCTCGCTCGTTCACCCAACCACCCCTTCACTCGTTCGCCCACCCACTCAACTCATCATTCGTTCACCCTCCCACTCACCCACCCAACCACACTCTCCAACGTTCACCCACCCACCCAGCCTGCGCCTCGCTCGTTCAGCCACCCACCCACCCAGCACCACGCTCGTTAACCACCCACCCACCCAGCACATCGATCGTTCACCCACCCATCCACCCAGCACCTCGCTCGTTCACCCACCCCCTCGCTCGCTCGTTCACCCAACAACCAAACCGTCCACTCGCTCGCTTGTTCACCCACTCGCCCACCCCCTCGCTCGTTCACCCACCCGCCCACCCACTCGCTCGCTCGTTCACCCACCCGCCCACCCCCTCGCTCGCTCGTTCACCCACCCGCCCACCCCCTCGCTCGCTCGTTCATCCACCCGCCCATCCCCTCGCTCGCTCGTTCACCCTGCCGCCCACCCTCTCGCTCGATCGTTCACCCACCTACCCACCCCCTCGCTCGCTCCTTCACCCTACCAACCATCCCCTCGCTCGCTCGTTCACCCAACCACCCACCCACCCCCTCGATCGTTCGATCACCCACCCACCCACCCCCTCGCTCGCTCGTTCACCCACCCACCAACCCCCGCGCTCGCTCGTTCACCCACACAACCAACCCCGCGCTCTCTCGTTCAACCACCCACCCACCCACTGACTGGCTCGTTCACCCACCCACCCAACCACACCCTCGCTCACTCGCTCATTCACCCAACCAATAACCCACCCCCTCACTCGCTCGTTCACCCACCCACCCACCCCCTCGCTCGCTCGTTCACCCACCCATCCACCACCTCGCTCGCTCGTTCACCCACCCACCCACCCATCCCCTCGCTCACTCATTCACCCAACCACCCACCCCCCGCTCGCTCATTCACCCACCCAAACACCCCGCGCTCGCTCGTTCACCCACCCACCCACTCCGCGCTCGCTCGTTCACCCACCCAACCCCACCCCGCGCTCGCTCGTTCGTTCACCCAACCACCCACCCAACCCCTCGCTCGCTCGTTCACCCAACCACCCCTTCACTTGTTCACCCACCCACTCAACTCCTCGCTCATTCACCCTCCCCCTCATCCACCCAACCACACTCTCCCACGTTCACCCACCCACCCAGCCTGCGCCTCGCTCGTTCACCCACCCACCCACCCAGCACCACGCTCGTTAACCACCCACCGACCCAGCATCTCGCTCGTTCACCCACCCAACCACCCACCCCCCACGCTCTGTCGTTCACCCACCCACCCACCCACCCCCCCCGCTCACTCCTTCACCCACCCACCCACCCCCTCGCTCGCTCGTTCATCCATCCACACACCCCCTCGCTCGCACGTTCACCCACCCACCCACCCCCTCGCTCGTTCGTTCACCCACCCGCCCAACCCCTCGCTCGTTCATTCACCCACTCCCTCGCTCGTTCGTTCACCCACCCACCCAAGCACACCCTTGCTCGTTCGTTCACCCACCCACCCACCCCCTCGCTCATTCGTTCACCCACCCACTCACCCCCTCGCTCGCTCGTTCATCCACCCACACAACACCTCGCTTGCTGGTTCACCCACCCACCCACCCGTCCCCTCGCTCACTCATTCACCCACCCACCCAGCCCCTCGCTCGCTCGTTCACCCACCCGCCCACCACCTCGCTCGCTCGTTCACCCACCCGCCCACCCCCTTGCTCGTTCGTTCACCCACCCACCCACCCCCTCGCTCACTCGTTCACCCAACCACCCACCCACCCCCTCGCTCGCTCGTTCATCCACCCACACAACACCTCGCTCGCTCGTTCACCCCACCCACCCACCCGTCCCCTCGCTCACTCATTCACCCACCCACCCACCCCCTCGCTCGCTCGTTCGCCCACCCGTCCACCCCCTCGCTCGCTCGTTCACCCACCACCCGCCCAACCCCTCGCTCGCACTTTCACCCACCTGCCCACGCCCTCGCTCGCTCGTTCACCCACCCGCCCCCATCCTCGCTCGCTTTTTCACCCTCCCACCCACCCCCTCGCTCGTTCACCCACACACCCACCCCCTCGCTCGCTCATTCACACACCCACCCACCCCCTCGCTCGCTCGTTCACCCACCCACCCACCCCCTCGCTCGCTCGTTCACCCAACCAACCATCTCCTCGCTCGCTCGTTCACCCCAACCACCCACCCACCCCTTCGCTCGCTCGATCACCCACCCACTCACCCCCTCGCTCGCTCGTTCACCCACCCACCCAACCCCGCGCTCGCTCGTTCACCCACCCACCCACCACCGCGCTCGGTCGTTCACCCACCCAACCACCCACTCACTGGCTCGTTCACCAACCCACCCAACGACCACCTCGCTCGCTCGTTCACCCAACCACCCACCCAACCCCTCGCTCGCTCATTCACCCAACCACCCCTTCACTCGTTCACCCACCCACTCAACTCCTCACTCGTTCACCCTCCCACTCACCCACCCAACCACACTCTCCCACGTTCACCCACCAACCCAACCTGCGCCTCGCTCGTTAACCACCCACCCACCCAGCGCCTCGCTCGTTCACCCACCCACCCACCCAGCACCACGCTCGTTAACCTCCCACCCACCCAGCACCTCGCTCGTTCACCCACTCACCCACCCAGCACCTCGCTCATTCACCCACCCCCTCGCTCGCTCATTCACCCAACAACCCACACCGTCGCTCGCTCGCTCCTTCACCCAACCAACCACCCGCTCGCTCGCTCGCACGCTCACCCACCCACCCCCACACTCGTTCACCCAACCACACCCTCACGCATTCACCCACCCCCCCCACCCCCTCGCTCATTCACCCACCCACCCCCTCGCACTTTCACCCCCCCTCACACCCTCGGATTTTTACACACACACCCCCTCGCTCGTTCCCCCACCCACCTCCAGACCCAACCCTTCATTCGTTCACCCACCCACGCCCTCGCTTATTCGTTCACCGGCTCCACACACCCACCACCTCGCTCGTTCATTCACCCACCCCCTCGCTCGTTCGTTCACCCACCCACCCCCTCGCTCGTACGTTCACCCACTCCCTCGCTCGTTCGTTCACCCACCCACCCAACCACCCCCTTGCTCGTTCGTTCACCCACCCAGCCAACCAGCCACTCGCTCGGTCCTTCACCCACACACCCACCCAACCCCTCGCTTGCTCGTTCACCCACCCACCCCCTCGCTCGCTCTTTCACCCACTCACCGACCCAACCCCTCGCTCGCTCGTTCACCCACCCGCCCAACCCCTCACTCATTCGTTCACCCACCCACCCCCTCGCTCGCTCTTTCGCCCACCCACCGACCCAACCCCTCGCTCGCTCGTTCACCCCACCCGCCCAACCCCTCGCTCGTTCGTTCACCCACCTCCCCTCGCTCGTTCGTTCACCCACCACCTCGCTCGTTCGTTCACCCACCCAACCACCCACCCCCTCGCTCACTCGTTCACCCACCCAACCACCCACACCCTCGCTCTGTCGTTCACCCACCCACCCACCCAACCCCTCGCTCGCTCGTTCACCCACCCACCCCCTCGGTCGCTCTTTCACCCACCCACCGACCCAACCCCTCGCTCGCTCGTTCACCACCCCGCCCAACCCCTTACTCGTTCGTTCACCCACCTCCCCTCGCTCGTTCGTTCACCCACCACCTCGCTCGTTTGTTCACCCACCCCCTCGCTCGCTCGTTTACCCACCCACCCACCCACCCCATCGCTCAATCCTTCACCCATCCACCCACCCACTCGCTCGCTCGTTCATCCATCCACACACCCCCTCGCTCGCTCGTTCACCCACCCACCCACCCCCTCGCTCGCTCGTTCACCCATCCACCCATCCCGCGCTCGCTCGTTCATCCACCCACCCACCCCGCGCTCGCTCGTTCATCCACCCGCCCACCCCCGCCCTCGCTCGTCTCGTTCACCCAACCACCCACCCACCCCCTCGCTCGCTCATTCACCCAACCACCCCTTCACTCGTTCACCCACTCACTCAAATCCTCGCTCGTTCACATTCCCACTCACCCACCCAACCACACTCTCCCACATTCACCCACCCACCCAACCTGCACCTCGCTCGTTCACCCACCCACCCACCCAGCACCACGCTCGTTAACCACCCACTCACCCAGCACATTGTTCGTTCACCCACCCACCCACCCAGCACCTCGCTCGTTCACCCACCCCCTCGCTCGCTCATTCACCCAACAACCCACACCGTCGCTCGCTCGCTCGTTCACCCATCCACCCACTCGCTCGCTCGCTCGCACGCTCACCCACCCACCCCCACGCTCGTTCACCCAACCAGACCCTCACGCATTCAGCCACCCCCTCACCCACCCCCTCGCTCATTCACCCACCCACCCCTTCGCTCTTTCACCCCCCTCACACCCTCGGATTTTCAAACACACACCCCCTCGCTCATTCCCCCACCCACCCCCCAGACCCAACCCCTCATTCGTTGACCCACCCACGCCCTCGCTTATTCGTTCACGGCTCCACACACCCACCACCTCGCTTATTCGTTCACGGCTCCACACACCCACCCCCTCGCTCGTTTGTTCACCCACCCACCCCCTCGCTCGTTCGTTCACCCACTCCCTCGCTCGTTCGTTCACCCACTCACCCAACCACCCGCTTGCTCGTTCGTTCACCCATCCAACCAACCAGCCACTCGCTCGCTCCTTCACCCACCCACCCACCACCGCGCTCGCTCGTTCACCCACCCACCCACCCACTCACTGGCTCGTTCCCCCACCCACCCAAACACCCCCTCGCTCGCTCGCTCGTTCACCCAACCACCCACCCACCCCCTCGTTCGCTCGTTCACCCAACCACCCCTTCACTTGTTCACCCACCCACTCAACTCCTCGCTCGTTCACTCTCCCACTCACCCACACAACCACACTCTCCCACGTTCACCCACACACCCAACCTGCGCCTCGCTCGTTCACCCATCCACCCACCCAGTACCACGCTCGTTAACCACCCACCCACCCAGCATCTCGCTCGTTCACCCACCCAACCACCCAGCACCTCACTCGTTCACCCACCCCCTCGCTCGCTCGTTCACCCAACAACCCACACCGTCGCTCGCTCGCTCGTTCACCCATCCACCCACCCGCTCGCTCGCTCGCACGCTCACCCACCCACCCCCACGCTCGTTCACCCAACCACACCCTCACGCATTCACCCACCCCCTCACCCACCCCCTCGCTCATTCACCCACCCACCCCCTCGCACTTTCACCCCCTCACACCCTCGGATTTTCAAACGCCCACCCCCTCGCTTGTTCCCCCACCCAACCCCAGACACAACACCTCATTCCTTCACCCACCCACGCCCTCGCTTATTCGTTCACGGATCCACACACCCACCACCTCACTCATTCGTTCACCCACCCCCTCGCTCGTTCGTTCACCCACCCACCCCCTCGCTCGTTCGTTCACCCACTCCCTCGCTCGTTCGTTCACCCACCCACCACACCACGCCGTTGCTCGTTCGTTCGCCCACCCAGCCAACCAGCCCCTCGCTCGGTCCTTCACCCACACACCCATCCAACCCCTCGCTCACTCGTTCACCCACCCACCCCCTCGCTTGCTCGTTCACCCAACCACCGACCCAACCCTTCGCTCACTTTTTCACGCACCCCGCTCACCATCTCGGTCGCTCATTCACCCACCCACCCAACCGCTCGCTTGCTCGTTCACCCCACCCACCCAACCCCTCCCTCGTTCGTTCACACACCCCCCCTCGCTCGTTCATTCACCCACCACCTCGCTCGTTCGTTCACCCACCCAGCCACCCATCCCCTCGCTCGCTCATTCACCCAACCAACCACCCACCCCCTCGCTCTGTTGTTCACACACCCACCCACCCACCCCCCCGCTCACCTCCTTCACCCACCCACCCACCCCCTCGCTCGCTCATTCATCCATCCACACACCCCCTCGCTCGCTCGTTCACCCACCCACCCACCCCCTCGCTCGCTCGTTCACCCACCCGCCCACCCCCTCGCTCGCTCGTTCACCCACTCCCTCGTTCGTTCGTTCACCCACCCACCCAATCACACCCTTGCTCGTTTGTTCACCCACCGAGCCAACCTGCCCCTCACTCGCACCTTCACCCACACACCCACCCAACCCCTCGCTCGCTCATTCACCCACCCACCCCCTCGCTAGCACGTTCACCCACCTACCATCCCAACCCCTCGCTCGCTCGTACACCCACTCGGCCACCCTCTCGGTCGCTCATTCACCCACCCACCCAACCACTCCCTTGCTCGTTCACCCACCCACCCAACCCCTCGCTCGTTCGTTCACCCACCCCAGCTCGCTCATTCGTTCACCCACCACCTCACTCGTTTGTTCACGCACCCAGCCGCCCACCCCCTCGCTCGCTCGTTCCCCCCACCCAACCACCCACCCCCTTGCTCTGTCGTTCACCCACCCACCCACCCACCCCCTCGCTCACTCGTTCACCCACCCACTCACTCCCTCGCTCGCTCGTTCATCCACCCACACAACACCTTGCTTGCTGGTTCACCCACCCACCCACCCGTCCCCTCGCTCACTCATTCACCCACCCACCCAGCCCCTCGCTCGCTCGTTCACCCACCCGCCCACCACCTCGCTCGCTCGTTCACCCACCCGCCCACTCCCTTGCTCATTCGTTCACCCACCCACCCACCCCCTCGCTCACTCGTTCACCCAACCACCCACCCACCCCCTCGCTCGCTCGTTCATCCACCCACACAACACCTCGCTCGCTCGTTCACCCCACCCACCCACCCGTCCCCTCGCTCACTCATTCACCCACCCACCCAGCCCCTCGCTCGCTCGTTCACCCACCCGCCCACTACCTCGCTCGCTCGTTCACCCACCCGCCCACCCCCTTGCTCGTTCGTTCACCCACCCGCCCACCCCCTCGCTCGCTCGTTCACCCACCCGCCCACCCCCTCTGTCGCTCGTTCACCCAACCGCCCACCCCCTCGCTCGTTCACCCACCCGCGCACCCCCTCGCTCGCTCGTTCACCCTGCCGCCCACCCTCTCGCTCGCTCGTTCACCCACCTACCCACCCCCTCGCTCGCTCGTTCACCCTACCACCCATCCCCTCACTCGCTCGTTCACCTAACCACCCACCCACCCCCTCGCTCACTCGATCACCCACCCACCCACCCCTTCGCTCGCTCGTTCACCCACCCACCAACCCCCGCGCTCGCTCGTTCACCCACACAACCAACCCCGCGCTCGCTCGTTCACCCACCCACCCACCCACTCACTGGCTCGTTCACCCCACCCACCCAACCACCCCCTCGCTCACTCGCTCGTTCACCCAACCAATCACCCACCCCCTCGCTCGCTCATTCACCCACCCACCCACCCCCTCGCTCACTCGTTCACCCACCCACCCACCCCCTCGCTCGCTCGTTCACCCCACCCACCCACCCCCTTGCTCGCTCGTTCACCCACCCACCCACCCACCCCCTCGCTCGCTCGTTCACCCACCCACCCACCACGCGCTCGCTTGTTCACCCATCCACCCACTCCGCGCTCGCTCGTTCACCCACCCCCGCGCTCGCTCGTTCGTTCACCCAACCACACACCCACCCCCTCGCTCGCTCGTTCACCCAACCACCCCTTCACTCGTTCGCCCACCCACTCAACTCATCATTCGTTCACCCTCCCACTCACCCACCCAACCACACTCTCCAACGTTCACCCACCCACCCAGCCTGCGCCTCGCTCGTTCAGCCACCCACCCACCCAGCACCACGCTCGTTAACCACCCACCCACCCAGCACATCGATCGTTCACCCACCCATC